>SNQJ01S0012229.1:60875-79674 GCA_010110895.2 Picea sitchensis | reverse complement strand
AACCGTTTTCTTTGACAAAATATCAAATTTTATCTTATCTTCATCTTTCAAACTTTATGTCAACATTTAAACTTGATATTATCTTTGTTTAACATATTGTAAAATGCCAACCAACCCTAAGTGGGGTGGATGTAGTTGGATAACGTTGGATAAGAATGGATCATTGGGTATAAAGCTAACCCCACCTTGTCTTTGTTAAGGAATCACTTTATATTNAAATTATTGAAAAATAAAATTTAAAAAAATTTCAAAATAAGAGAAAATTAATAGAGGTAATAAGAATAATATAAATTTTTTTTAATGATACTACATACAAAAGAAAAGAAATTGAAATAAAACAAAAGGTAATGAATTCAAAATAATTAAACACTATAATATAAGATAAAGAATTCCAATTTACTTCCAAAGGGAATAACTTCTTGCTCGGAAGTTAGTTTGGNTATAATCTATTAAAAATAAATATTTATATAATTTTTGTAATTAGTTATTTAAATAGATTTTTATATTAATATATTTTAAGTAAATGTTTCACTTATGGTCAAAGTACATAAAGATACAAAAATTAAAAATAAAAAAAATTATTGAAAAATAAAATTTAAAAAAATTTCAAAATAAGAGAAAATTAATAGAGGTAATAAGAATAATATAAAAAAATTTAATGATACTACATACAAAAGAAAAGAAATTGAAATAAAACAAAAGGTAATGAATTCAAAATAATTAAACACTATAATATAAGATAAAGAATTCCAATTTACTTCCAAAGGGAATAACTTCTTGCTCGGAAGTTAGTTTGGGGTACATGAATAGTCTGTGGAAATCTCATGGACCATAGAAGGTATCCATGGAACTAGAATTGGAATATGGGTACCTAAAATTATACATAATAAAAGAGAAGATACCTTTAGCATAGAGGGAAAAATGAGAAAACGATCCAAACTTATGTAGACCATAATTATCATCCCCAAGCTCGGATTTGGGAAAACGAGAAGTTATTGGAAATATGATTCATAGAGGAATGTGTTTGAATAATTAGAATTTAACTTAGTGCATTGTGTTATTCATAAATTTATATGAATATTGGCTTATAACCTAATTAATAAAATATTTTACAATATTCCTAATTCTAACAACAATTGTTGGTTGCAGATTTTTTGTAGAATTAGAGATACAGGAAAGAATATTTGGTTTCCTACATGAGGACTAGAGATATGGAGGATGACAAAGGATATTATAGTCATGGAGATGAGGTCAGAGGTTTACATGTCAACATGAGAAATGCAGAGACTGAGTCCAATGGATGCAGAAGTAGAGTGGAGCCAATGGAGTTGGTTGAAACTATGAGAAGATTCAAGAGAGAAGTGCAGAGCTATATGAGGACAATGAAAAGATGATGAGGACTCAGGAAGAGCTACTACATAGTTTGAATATGCTGCAGAATTAAGTCAATAAAGATTTTGGCACAAAACAAGCAACTAATGAAAGCCAATTAGAAGCATATGAATCTCATTATAGGAGGGATGATCATGGGGGATCTAGACAATCAAGGAGTGTTAGAAGAAAAAATCATCACCATTCACAAGGGAAATCAAATAGAAGAGAATATGCAAGTTCAAGGTCAGAAAACAATCCAAGTGTGTCCCCTTTTAGACATCATAGGAGGAGACATGGGTTATAACCTTGAAAGGGGAGCTCAGGAAGATAAATCCACCATCATTTGATGGAGATAATTGGAAGGGAGAATATGCAGAGGCTTGGCTATTAGGAATGATGAAATATTTCCAGTTGCGTGATTACTCATCAAATGTAGAAGCCAAAATTACAGCTTATCATATTCAAGGAAATGCATCTGTGTAGTGGTATCAACTTAAGCAAGTTAAGCACCTTGACGAGAAGAGAATTTCTTGGAAGAAGTTCAATAAATATTTCTAGCAATAGTATTTTTCAAAGAAATATTATGACAAAAATGTGCAAGAGTTCTTTGAACTCAAACTTAGGAACATGACCATGAATGAATATGAGAGGAAATTCTTGGAACTTCTAAGGTACATGGACTTCATCAGGGATGAGAAGGTAAAAATTCTTAGGTTCCTGAGTGGACTTCCTTCCTTCTACAAGGATACAATTTTATTTGATGAGCCCAAGAATTTGGAAGAAGCCATAAGAAAGGATAAATATTTGTATGATAAGAACAGAGGAAGGCCAACTTTCCAAAAGGCCTAGGATGATAAGAAGAAAGACAATATGGATCATAGGAATAAATGATTCAACATTCCCTTCATCAGGAATATCTCACAATCATATAATCAAGGGAAGCCAACTGAAGGTGATAAAAAAATGACAGATTTCTTGAGGAAGAGGCCAAGACAATAACCCATAAAGTGTTGGGTGTAACACACCTGACCCCCTACCCTCACTTAGGCTTGTGAGATGTCAAAATTTCCTCTTCTTCAACTTTTCTTCGTTTCTATAAATACATCTTATAATTGGATTATGGTCATCGAGAGCTTTACAACGACTGTAATATTTCCCTAATCCAAGCTCAACATCGAGATTTGTGACCTCTCGATGTTTTCCAACTTGTTTCCACGTGGATACCTGTCACTCGTGCCATTCGATATGGCACTCACATGGTGCCTTCTACCTAGCTCTTCAACTCAACAATTATGATTCCTTGTGGCCCTTCCTCGTCGTCATTTCCGTTCCCTCTCCTTCACGGAGATATAAGTCACCCCCATCCTCATGTTCTGACGATGAAATATAATGAGTCAAGTCTCCATATTTGACTGCCCTCGGACCTTGACACCCAATGGCTCTGATCACGTCGGTGCCTTCAACTTGCATGTAGATTAACGCCTGTGATTGAAACTATTCTAAGGTGTTTAAGTGGGACTTATGAGAATATACGACTGATATTTCGTCTATCTCATTCAACAATCAACGATCCTTGTTTAACCTTATAAATGTTTTCATTGTCGTCGAAGTGCACCCACTTCAACTTTGAGGTCTAATTTCGATCGCTTGATCTAGAGGATTACTTCTTCCACTAATCCCTCAAGATTCCCATGGATTCCTATAGATGAAACTTTCTATTCTGGGGTATGAATTCCTGAAGGGAAAATCCATGGTGTCCTATTTGGTAGGTTGTTAAATAAACCCTTTCCTTCTTCAAGAGACCAAATTTTCAGTAGTTATTAACTACCTCAACCATTGATTTGAATTACATTACTATTCACATGGATCCATACCAATCTAGGCACGTTGGTAGGTGTAAGCTCATGTTTACAAGCGTAGGAAATCTTGTTAAGCAAGCCTCCTATTTTCTTCACTAAAAAATCTCAGTTGCACCTCACCTGTCCACTTCATCAATTCCATATGTGATATCATGGATAGTACTCTCAAAGATCTTCCATCCTCATTTAGTTTTTTGGTGTTCTCATTAATTAAAACATGATTACAAGATTCATAAACATAATCATATGAATTCTTAGGCATAATTACAATCATGGGGGAAAACAAGGTGTTACATTCCCATCCCCCTTAAAGAGACATTGTCGTCAATATTTAAAACACCATGTATATACAATTATATAGAAAACAAAAACTGGTATGCCATTCTCATGGAATCTTCCAGTTCACATGTAGCCTCATCTACTCCAAAGTGATTCCATTTCACATTGACCTACATGATGGCTCGGTTCTGAAGCATGGTTTCTCTCCTATCCAGGATGCATTGTGTTTCGGGATAGAACTCACCCTCTGGTTCCACCTGTATGACAATACAATCAATAATGACATTAGGGTAATGAACATAGTTCTTTAATAAAGACACATGGAACATATTATGAGCCTTAACCGAGGGTGTGTTGTGACTCCCCCACAACAAACCAATTGAAATATCTCATTCAAGAGATACTTTGATTGGGTTCCCCCTTTTTTTTTTTTTTTTTCAAGGTACCATATTACTATGTTATTGGAAAGGTATTGGCATAAGGAATTGTTCCTTTTCTACAGTGTGAAAGTCTTCTCTTTTTACTGCTATTTGCATTTTGAATTGAGCTATCACTTTCCCTGCCACACTAACTAGTCCTTTCTCTGTAAATGATTTTTCCTCTGGATTGAGATGATATCATTGTATAAATCAGAGAAAAGGAATTTATTTTCATTTGCTTACCTTCAGAGTCTTATTTTGAATAATATCAACACACATTTTAATTAAATTATGACATAAACCTTTTCAATAGTCATATCGGGAAGGGTTCTATAGAATCATCCTTTTAGAGTAATATTTCTCGTAAATAACTTTCAACTCTAATGAACGGAGTTCAACGACCCAGGTTTACAACTCTCTCTATTGTGGAATAATATGTCATTCGATAATTGGTGGAGAGATAAACACACAGATGATAAGAAGTTATGCTTAATTAACCTCGTACAACAACAACTTTATGACTTGGCCAACGTCGATTGGTCCACATTGTGCAAAGGGAAAATTTAATCGTTAACTTATTGTTTATTTTTCTCAAGATCGCACATTTATGGAGAAAGGGAATATCCTTCGATGCCCTTCTCATCAGAGTTGTGAAACTTCTCCAATCATTTGAATGTCTATCAAGAAATTCCGATAACATGCTCCTAACCTTTATCAAAATTTTACCTTCGACACGAAAATCGATATTAAAAAAGGAATGTTCGTCGATTCTTTTGCATCGGAGTGTGAATACAATGGTGAAATTTTTCATTCTGATGGAAAAAACTCTAATGTCTTATATAATCCTCCACATCCTTAAAATTTTGGCACACAACTCAAAGATAAGAATGGAATATTCTTCTATACCTCTGTATCGGAGTGAAAATTACTCTATCAATGTTCCCCCTCCGATAGCAATGACTCAGTTGACCATGGTTTCAATTTTTTATCCCCATATCATTCCGATGCATGGATTTGGGAAATCACAACTTTCAAATCACATTAATGGCAGGATATGCTCTGGTTTTTGAAATGGTCATAATACACAAATTATTCAATTTGTTTGTTAGGGTAATTAAAGCCTATATTATGGCCCTAAAACCCTCATTGAGATCATATATTTTATTTGTATGTTGAGTAGCCTCTCCCTTTTGCATTAATCAACATTGTAACACCCAAGAAGCACCATTTTCAGTAGAATAAGAGGTTTCCTGTTATTTTGAATTACTTTATTGAATTATTTTTTGTTATTAAAATAATTGATGATTAATGTGTTGATTGCAGGATATAAAGAACAAGCTATGGAAATTCAAACGACCCAGAGATCCAGGAATTTGGTACCCTCTATT
The DNA here is from genome assembly GCA_010110895.2 of Picea sitchensis. Classification (NCBI taxonomy): domain Eukaryota; kingdom Viridiplantae; phylum Streptophyta; class Pinopsida; order Pinales; family Pinaceae; genus Picea; species Picea sitchensis. The sequence continues at coordinate 74,355 of SNQJ01S0012229.1, read as the reverse complement.
TCAACTTCTACGCTTGAAAATTATGCCCGCTAGAAAATTTTTTTAGTGACTGATATGACCTATCATACTAGAGAATATCATCCCCTTAGATATGATGAGATACATAAGATATTCAATACTAGGGACTTTCCCCTGAAATATGAAAACCTCAAAGTGTACCAGAACATCCAAAAGAGAAGAATTCACCTTTTAGTTGCACGACTAACATTATTTCCTTACAACGAGGCAACCTAGTGGTGATTCAAGCCATTTGACCCTAGAACTGCCACAATTATGAACAAGTCCAGATGACAAACTAAATATTTGTGGCCCAAATATGTTAGTACAAGATATCACCTTCCTAGACCTGCATGCTCCTTCAATGAGCCATTTCTTAAGGGGTTTGCTAAAAATAACAAAAGCCCAGCCAAATTAATGAAAACTTGGTGGGTGGATGAGGATAGACCATTCAAGCAAGGGAAAAATCTTATACCTACACAAGAGTTCAAGGAACCATAAAAAATGATGATAGCGATGTTGAACCGATTATATGACAAAGAGAAGTGCACACATTTTCAGACAGATTGGCTACCCATGGATCATACCATTGAGCAGACGGGAAAAGTGTTCAATTGGGCAGAGATATTAACTTTCAATATATGTCTCAATGTGAAAAATGTTTCAGGTATGAAAAATCATTTCTTCTATATGTCAGCATATTTCATTGATGTTATATGTTCCTCCATTCCATTCCCTAATCTTGGATGGAATTGGGACCAAGATCAACCCCCTGTGCATGTATATTTCTCCAAGATTTGGAACATAAATTACGAGAGGTATTTCTATGATATTTGTGATCATTTCCTCTCTCCTCTTTACACTATTATTTTTGGGTTGCCAAGGCATAGAGTTTCAAGTTAAGCTAGGGTTGAGATGAAAGGAAAGTTGATTTGTATCTGGGAAAATATTACACCTATGTTAGAGTATATGACACTACAAGAACCCCTCATATTTTTCCATACTTCATCCTAGATCACCTTTTGATGAGAGAAATAGCCTATTAGGCCATAAGAACAGGGGTTACTTCCTTTATCATGAGGAATAGTAAAAAACTTTGGCCTATGTTTCCTGTACACATAGGAAATTATAGTCTATTGAATGGACAACATGCTAGAAAAGAAGAATAATCCTTACGAGATTTTTGTCTATGCCTGGGGAGTGCAAAGGGACATAACCCACATGAGCTCGCAGTGAGTCATGTTAGATCTACGAGTCTTAATCTTCCTAATATACATGTGGTAGATTTTGAAGAAGACAGATTTAAGGGAATTCATTTTTATGAAGAGGTATTACAAAAATTTCCTGATGATACTGCAAGACAAGAACTACAAGCTAAGCAAGAAGAAATGAAGAAGTTTCATCAAGGCCAATTTCAAAGGTTTTTGAAAGAGGATCAAAATAAATTAAACTCTAGAGAGTAAGATGAGGTCAATAAAGCTAAGGAATCAGAGAAAAAGACATTGAAATTCGATGCAAAGTATCATAGAAAAAAAGTTGAGGTAGGATCTAAGAAAATAACCAAAGAAGATGAGGCCTAGAGAAGAGAAAGTGAAAAAGTAGTAGCTAAAGCAGAAGACAAAAGAATAGAAAATGGACAATTAGAATGATATAATGAAAAATAATTGAGTGAGACCCAAGGTAGCTCATCAACTCCGAATTTGGGCATGGTAAATATTTCACCTCAGGAATACACTCCTCTTACTGCCATCCCGGGTAGTTCAACTTTTTCTTCGCAAATACTTAGTTTTAAAGGTGTTGGTGTGGTTGTTGTATACTATTACTATCATGACAGAACTAAGAGCATTGATAAAAGGTCGAACAAAAGGAAAATGGGATACTTCACTAAACCTAGGTCATCTGTAGGAAGAGTTGTTGAATGGAAAGTAGGGTCTAACCTAGAAGAGAATGTCATACATGTAGCCTCTGCACTCCATGCATTTGCAGGACTCGATGCTTCATTTGTCTTTGAGTTTACCACCGCTTTAAATGGAACAAAAACAAAGATCACTGAGCTGGAGATTGAGTTGAAAACTCAAAATGATAACATCTCTACAGAGTTACAAAAGAATATTGACCAGAAGGACAAACTACATAAAGAGGAAATCCAAAGAATTGTACAAGATGTAAGAGATGAGCTCACTTCAGAATTTGAATGAGCCACCAAGGTTGCTGATAATATCAATACATAAGAATTTAATAGAACATTGCAAACCCAAAATGACGAAATGCATGTCGAGTTTGATAAAAAAACACAGCTAGAATGAGACACCCATTTAAGAGAATTGGAATCTACAAAGGTGAATCTTTAGGAAGAAATTAAACAAATCAAGAGGGAACATACCAAGGAAACATATCTTTTGCAAACTGAGCTAGATGAATACAAATAGTTTATTGAACAAAAAACCTATCGGATCAAAGGATTGGAATAGGAAAATGAAAATCTTGAAGAGGTTTTGGAAGAAAATAGGGAAAATATTTTGGCTTTAGAAGTCATCAAGGCAGAGGCAATGGAACTCAATGAAAATCTTATATTCAAGCATTAAGAATATTTATTCCTTCTTAATTATATGCAGGACAACTGAAACAATCAAATAATATTGGAATATCAAATAGATGAAATGAGGGATCGTTACCAAAAGGAAAATGACGCCTTTCACAGAATTGTTGATTGGCAAGGAGTATACAAGAATCACTCAGATACATTGCCATCCTATTCTAGAAAATAAAATATAAAAGAACATGTCTTCTTAGATACTTGGAGCCCGTATTAGAAGATAGCGAGGTTGTCCAAAAGACGACATATAAAGCATGCAAAGAGATATGGAATAGTTTAGATGATCTCTTTGAAGATTTTGGGATGCAGCTGATTCCCCCCATTAACAAATAAATGTCTGCTAATATCATAATAGTTGAGGTGGAAGAGAACATGGAAATTAGAAAAACGAACATTGAAAATTTAAATAAAGTAAATAAATCATCCATAGAGGAACATTTGTTGATTCTCGTCAGCTCATCACTATGACCCAAAACTTTGTGTTAAGCGTACAACTCAAGAATTAAAGAAAGAAGTTTCCACCAAGTTTCTGACCGAGAGATGGGCATTGAAAAAATGAAGTCAAATAAATTAAAGAAGATCATGGACAATTATTCACTTTGGAAGGAATATTAGGACCTAATGCAGATGTAAAAGAACCCATAACGATCCTGGTTTTCATAATCTCTCTACATGTTTCATCTTTTTTGTTTTGTAACCCTATTTGTGGTAGGAATGTGAAGAGTCTCTTTTTGCAAACTCCCTTTACTTATGATTAAATCTAGAGAATGTAAACAATTACCATATGATTATAAAAAGGATGATTGTAAATGAGAAAATGCTTTTGGACTCGGATTGTATCAAGACAATACTATTAATGTATGTGAATTTGAACAAGAGACATTTTGAAGATTTTGGTACAAATGTGTATGAATGAGACTATTATGTTTATGCATATTTATTTTTGTGAAAGTGTGGATTTTAGTTTAACAAACTATTACTAGACTAATTTTTTTATGTTCATTGTTGCCATTATTTTCATACTAAGTGTAGTGACAATATAATAAGTTGGCGAATAAATTATTTGTATTTGAATCATCGTATTGTTAATTTTTATATTCCTTGCTCTATGAAACAATTCTATGCAAGTAATATTATGTTTAACTGCACTTATTTTTTATAGTTCACTCTGTTAGAAAAACAGGACCGTAGAGCAATAAAATAAAACAAATGCAGAAACAAAACACAGAAGACACACAATACAAGAGAGACACAGATTTACGTGGTTCACCCAGTGTGGGCTACGTCCACCAGAGAATTCAAGAGGAACCGCAGTTCGCATTGGTTCCACTTGATTGTGGGCTCACGATCCTGAGAAAATTTTCGAGGTCCTTGCTATTATTATCCAACAAAATGTAGTGATACAACCTACAACAAAAGCCAGTGTAACTTCCTCTTCTTTTCTCACGGTCTCCTCTCGAGAATACAATGATACCATCATACATATCCACAATGCATTTCCCTCATAAGAGGGTTTCCTTCTAGGGAAAAAACCTAACATAATCTCTACCGTTAGATCTGCGACCTTATAGTAACAGGCAGTCAAGATTACAATGAAATTACAATATCACTTTTATAAGGCAATTTTGCTTCAGGGGCTTGAACTTCGGAGGCCGCCCCGAACCCTGGGGGCAACATAGACCCCAATGCAGGGGATGGACCCTTGGACCCATGAGGGTACACCCCCCCCTCTGCCTCCCAGCGATGGAAAAGTGTACATGCGCCACGGGGTGTAAATGCACGGTACCCCCCCTCTGCACTCCCCCGCGTGGAAGAGTGTACATACTTCTGGGGTGTAAATACTTCATGGGGTATAGACACGGCTGAAAGCAAAGGACCTCTGCATCAGGAAGATAATTAGGCTCCACAACCAACACACTCCCGATCAGGATAGGATAAAATAAATTAGGAATGCATCTTAGGACAACAGATAATCATTTTAGTCTAGTTTAGTTCTTTAGAAATTTAATTCATTTGAGAACATTTTGTTCTCAGATTCATATTTATATAATTTTAAAGTGGAAACCAAGCCAATATTCTGGTCAGAAACACCATCCCAAACGAGAGTGGGTCTAATTGGGACTTTTCATTGGGAATTCTCCCTTAACTGCTTGGATGGGTCTTTCGGTCCCGTCAACAAAAATGGTGCTAGAAGGAAGGCCATAAAATTGAATGGCTGCAAAGAAAGCTCAAATCCCTACCCATTCTACCCTACTTGTTAACACAACTCAACCTGGTGATTCTCATTAACGTCACATTGAGCATGCTTCACATCCCTTATTATATTTCGTGAACACACCTGCTCAAACTACTTCTCAGTGTATTCACTTATAGTCTGAACCTACAATTTCTTCACCACAACCCTATATCTTAACCATTCCGGAGATTGACACCATAGCCAAACAATCCCATGAATGCACCGAACATGTTTTAACCAGACAATGGAGTAGGCAGACCGACCAGACTCCCGTTGACTATTCGTTACCCCAAGGTCAAGAGAACCTACCAAGTGAAGACCCATTCTTCTCCCACTCTTTCACTTACCAAGAAAATCCAAGCGTCAGAACCCATAATATCATTTACCTTCAGCTCTGAACAACTACACAAAATCCTTCGACTTCGAGCTTGAATGTTTCTTTCTCATTGATGGTGGTGGTATTCCTCCCTCGCTAAATTATCCACCTCTCACACCTATAAGTGACCTAAGAGAGAACTCTGAAGATGAGGAAAACTCTCAAAGTGATTTTGAAGGAGAAGGAAACCTATAGTTGATTCTATATAACCCTCAAGTCATGGCTAGAAACAACCCAAACCCTCTACCTTATGAACCTTGGCTACTTCCAGATGTCGTCACTATACTGGGAATACTCCATGATATGCTTAAACACCTCGAAAATTTTCTCCCCAAGTTTGATCCAAAGAAGAAAGACTCGGCTGAAGACCATGTCAAGAAGTTCCTATCAACCATAAGGCTCTAAAACATTCGACACAAAGATGATTTATTTCAGTTATTTCATCATACAATTGAGAAAAAATACACCACCTAGTTCTAATCTTTGGATGAAGCTTCTATTACTAGCTGGAGAATATTTGAGACTATTTTCCTCGATAAGTTCAGGGAAGATAAAACATTGACTATTTTGGTCTTAGATCTTTCAAGGATAAAATTGGATACCAATGAAAAAGTAAAATATTTCAATCAACTCTTTCTTTACTTAAATGTATTCCTCAAGATTCCAAACCTGCTAAAGAAACCATCATCAAATTTTATACTTCATCTATTCCCATGTGCATGGCCATGTTTGTAAAAAATGTAGAGAAATCTACCCTAGAAACAACCCTTCAAGAAGCCCTCAAAATTGAAAAGAACATGCTTAGTTTAAAGGGAAACCCAGGGGAAGAATCCTCCAAAGATAAATCTAAGACTAAAGATAAATCCCCCATTACCAAGTCTTTGGAAGAAAAGAGAGATATTGATTCTATGGATTTGGAATCCCTCCAGAGAATTGTCAAGAAATTAAATAATTAGATAATTGATTTAAAAAAACACAATGGGAAATGTTCTTCTAATACCAATAATTTTTTTAAATTTCAATCTAAGAAAGATAAAATCATTACTCTAGTCAACAAAACAACTCCTTCAACATCATAATGGATTAATATGGAAGATAGTGTTCAATCCCTTCAACACTGGGCCACTGAAAATTTAACTGAATCTAAAGATGGAGAAGAATATGGTGAGGGATAATCAGAACAAACCCAAGAATCAAATGAAATACCTTAGAAACATGTTAATTCATTTTGGGATACTTCATATGGAGTGGAAGAATTAGAAGTACAAGAAATACATATGTCCTAGAATGTTGTGACCACTAGAAGCGCAAGAAAGAAGGCTTCCTCTGAAACCCATTCTCCTTCCGAACCTCCTAAAAATAACCCACACCCAAAAGACATCAGATACTCCCTCTAAAATAAGTGTTCCTTATAATTCTTCCACCAAGTTAGAATATGATTTCTATGAAGATCTGTAAATAACTAAGGCCAATATTTCTCTATTTGAGCTTATGAAGCTTCCTCAAATTCACAAGAATTTCATTAAAAAACTTCAAGGTAAGACTGCCAAAAATTCTAAAGAAGTTAATGTGGGGGTTAAGAAAGGTACAAGTAAATATTCCCCATCTAACAGTACCAATGCACCTAAGAGTCAGATAGTTGTAAATGCTTCCTTATCGGGGAAATGGTCTAGATCCACCACTCCACCTTTTCTGGTTACTTTTGAGTTTTTTAACAGAAATGTGCATAATTGTATCATGGATTTAGGTGCCTCTTCAAATGTGATGCCTTTTAAATTTTATGAAAAACTTAACATCGATCTTGAACAATCTAACATTCAAATTATACAACATGATATGGGAATTGAAAAATGTTTTTATTAGGATGTATTCAAACCCTAAGATACATCAAACTATTGACATCATAGTTGTGGATATACCTGATACTTATGGAATAATTTTGAGAAGAGACTATTCGGCTATACTTAAAGAGTATTTTTCCACAATCTGGTCACACCTTTGGCTACCCTATAATGGCCAACCCAATCAAATCAATATTGATAGAGAATGATACATGAAACATGTGGTGTCAGACCCAAATGACCTAAAGGAACTTGTAATGTTTAATCACTTTGTTATGGGTAATTATTCATTTGATTCATTTTTTTGAAATTACTGTGTTGAGACCTCATCCTATGCATAATCAAACACACAATCTAAAATCCTTCATTGCACTCAGATTTTTGAGCCCCACTATAATATAACATATTTAAATAGTTATGATATTGTACAGTCTAAGTTAGTGTTTAGAGATAAGTTATAGGTTTTTGCTCAATGTGCTAACCACACTAATATCGAAACAAAAGAAAATCCTAAGTCCATACATAATCTTAAAAGAGACCCTAATATGTGGACCTTGTTTTTTGATGGGTCAAAATCTCTTGAAGGTGTAGGTGTTGGATGCATAATAAAAGATCCTACTGGTAAGAAAGCCGTGATAGCATGCAGGCTAGAATTCCAATGCACAAATAATATTGTTGAATATGAATCCCTACTGCAAGGATTAAAGAAAGAAATTGACTTGAAAGCCAAGAAGATAAAGGTATTTGGTGACTCTGAGATTGTCATAAGGTATGTAAGAAACAACATACATTGTCTCTCTTGTCACCCTAAACATTACCATCATGAGCTATGGGAATTGATTAAGTATTTTGATGCATTTAATATCAATTATGTTCCTCACTCTTTAAATTCATATGTTGATTTACTAGATAATGTAGATTCTAGGATTATTCCTTCTGACAACTTATTACCTGCTACATTTTTAGTGGAACTTCTTTACAAACCTTCGATATCGGACAACATGACCAACTGGAGGGTCTTTGATTATGATAAGCATATTATCAGTTTCTTACACCTGGAAGACACCTTCAAAGACTCCATTATAGAAGAAGGTCAACACGATAGAAAACTCAATACAAATGTTCTAGGCTAAATCAATCAATCAATAGAGAGAAAGAAATCAAGCCCAAAAAAGAACATCCCCAAAAGTGTGATAAGACTATAAAAACTCTATGACCTTCAGGACAAGATTAAAAGGGTGACAAATTGTAAGACGAAAATATCATCAATACAATTTGAAGTGATAAAATTTGGGATCATAGAAAACACCCCAGACCATCAACCTGGGAAAGAAATGTTCCCCTAGAGAAACACAATTGTTCATCAAGCTATTTAAACAATACAAAGACATATTCTCCTGGATCTATGATGACCTCAAGACATACGACACAAAAACTATTCAACATGTTATTCCTATGAACCCACAAACCAATCCTTTTCAGTAGAAGCTGAGGAAAATGCACACGAGCTTGGAACCATAAGTAAAAGTCAAGCTTAATAAATTGTTAGTGTCCAGAATAATTTTTCTAGTCAGGAACAAAGAATGGATATTGAATCTTGTCCTGGTAAGGAAGGAAAATTGAGACATCAGACTCAGTGTTGATTTCAAAAATGTCAATAAAGCTTCAGAGAAAGACAATTATTCAGTTTCTCATATGGAGAAAATATTGCAATTTGTATCTGGTTCCAAAATTCTCTCATTACTGAATGGTTTTTCTGGTTACAAACAAGTTCATGTTTCCCATCATGACCAATTGAAAACTACTTTTATCACTAAATGGGGAACATATGCATACCCATTCATCCTGATCAACGTTGGGGCAACTTTCCAAAGAGAAATGGAAATTTCTTTTAGAGGTCTCCTCGAAGAATGTGTAGTGATTTATTTGGATGATGTTATTGTTTTATCTAAAGAGAAAAAATATCATATAACCCATCGGGGAAGAGTATTCAACAGATGTAGGAAGTATGGTATATCTCTTAATCCCCAAAAATATGTTTTCGCAGTTGATGAAGGCAAACTTATGGGGTTCATCATTTCCAAACATGGTATGAAAATTGAACCTGAAAGGACTGAAGTAATTGCTAAAATTCCCCCTCATAACAAAAAATCGATACATTATTTTCTTGGGAAGATCAATTTTGTGAGGATATTTGTCCCAAGCTTCGCCGAAACAATGAAACCCCTCCAATATATGACAAAAAATAATGCAAAGTTTAAATGGGGACCCATAGAAAAGGAGTCTTTTGACAGAATCAAAGAATAAATAATACATTCTCCTGCATTTTTAGGCCCAGACTTCCGTTGGGGGTTTATACTGTACACATTTTCCTCAGACATTGCATTTGCAGTTATTAAAACACAGAAGAATCAAGAAGGAGATGAATTTCTCGTCACCTTTATGAGTTAAGGATTACAAGGAGCAGAATTGGACTACCTTGAAGTAGATAAACAATCTTTTGTTGTGTTTAAAGTTGTAAATCATTTTAGACCTTACCTGATCAAGTAAAAAAACCAAGGTAATTTTACCCTATCCTATTGTAAGAAATCTAGTGATACAAAAGGATTTGGGGGAGAAAAGAGATAAGTGGATAAAAACCTTACAAGAATATGATCTCGAAATTAAGCTTGCTAAAATCATTAGAGGTCGGGGGTTATGCAAACTAGTTGTTGAATCAGTAAGCAATGAAACACACGAGGATACATTGTATCAAGATCAGAGCCTAGTCGAAAGAGAAGTATACTACATTCATGTCAATTCTGATCAATGGTACTATGAAATGAAGTATTATCTAACCCACAAGGAAACCCCTCACCATATGGAACAAAAAAAGAAGAGGGACCTCAGACTCAAATAATCCCACTATCATCTCATTCAAGGAATATTGTGTAGAAGAAATTATGATGGTGTTTATTTGATATGCCTTGAAAAGGAAGACGTTGATAAAGTCTTATCCAAACTTCATGATGGGCTTGTTGGAGGACACTTCGAAGGTGATACTACAACCCATAAGATACTTAGAGTTGGCTACTATTGGCCTACCTTGTTCAAATATTCTCATGTATATGCAAGAAAGTGCTAGCAATGTCAAAAATCATCTGGAAAGGAGGAGAAGCATGTATTTCCCCTGCATCATGTCATCATTGAACGCCCTTTCCAACAATGAGGTTTGGATGTGGTAGGGGAGATTAATCCTAACTCTTCTTAGTTACATAAATATATCTTGAAAGTTACTGATTACTTCACAAGATGGACAGAAGTAATACCTCTCAATGCTATTAACAAAAATTAGGTGATATCATTCCTTTATTCCTTTAATATAAATAGACTTGGCATTCCTGAATCATTAGTTTTTGACAATGCTAAATATTTTTTTCTCTTTGAAATTAACTGAATATACCTTCAATAAGAATATCAAAATAAAATATTCAACAATTTATTATCCTCAAGGAAATGGGCTAGCAGAGTCTACTAATAAAAATCTGATCAAGATCCTAAAAATAAATGTAATAGAACATCAAAGGAATTGGCATATAGCTCTCCCAAATGTTTTATGGGGCGATAGGGTAATAATAAAAACTTCTCTATGGAATTCTCCTTTCTTTCTGGTATACAGATAAGAATCCACTCTTCCAACTCACGGATTCCTTCCTTCCCTACAATTAGCTCTACCTGTATAAGATGAAGAGTGTCCAGTCATGCAACATAGATTAAGTATGCTCCTTAAGCTAGAAGAAGAAAGGGAAAAGTACAAACAAAAATTAATGCAACATAAAGAATTGGTTAAAATATGGTTTGACAAAAATTCAGCTGGTAACAAAGATTTCCAAGAAGGTGATATAGTGCTTAAGTGGGATAAATACAATGAAATGAAAGAAAAACACACAAAATTCCAAAAACTATGTCTAGGCCCTTACCATATCTATGAGAATATTGAACCAGGAACCTTTAAACTCAAGTCATTGGAGGAAAATTTGAAGGAATTCCCTATCAATGGAACATTTCTCAAAAGATACTTCTCCCAATAACCTTTGGTGATGTAGTACTATCCATACTAGGTTTCTTCTGATTTTTCATTTTTCTTTTTGCAGTTTCTGCTTCAGCCATTATTTTCCTTGTTTATTTGTTTCCTTCTTTTGATTGAAATTTTCTTTTTGTTCCTTTTTCAGTTACGAATAACTCTCTATTCACTACCACCAATTAATTAACAATTCATGTGGCAGAAACTGAAGATTGTTTAAGAAAACTCATGTATTTCCATGTGAAAGTACCTTTTCATAGTGAATAATAAGGTTACCTTGTGATCGATACTTATTTAGATGACTGAATGGTTGTACCGAAAATAAGTGACTTTTCTACATGTTCCAAGGGGAAACCTTAGACTAGTAAGATTAACACTTTGAGGTAGTTGATGACAGATATACTTTAACTGTGTGATCACTCTCATACTATGCCGAAATTAGCCACAAATTCAAGGAGAATCCTAGATTCATATGTATTCTTCATAATTCCAGTGGCACTTCCCAAACCATCTTGAACATCAAAATATGCATTTGTGAATTATGTGGTTGGACCCATGAAGATAAATCATTGATTAAGACTAGTATATCAAAGAAACTCTCATGTCACTCTACTTCCTACTCACCCCTGTTGCAAAAGAAATACATTAATTACATATCTAAAAGGGTGAATACTAAAGAAATATCATAAGGAAGTTGAAAGCACTATTATCAGTGTGGGAAGTACATGTAAACACATCGAGGCTATGGATTCTTATTGGCAGCGGGACCATGCTTGTATGACACTAAGGCAACTTTGTTAGGGATATGGATGCTCCTTGGTAGAGAAGTAATGCCGACGAAAGAGAGGTGAGGAACACACTTCATTCTATAAATGGTCATAAAAAAATCTTTTGTGATGTCTCTTCCCATATGATCCCTATGTATACAAGAAATTAATGAAGTTTCCTTTATTTCTCTCAGTAATTATGTAAGATATCATCTCTATTGGATTGCCTCTTTGTTTTATAACCAGGTTGTATGATGTGGGATCCATAATATGTACACTATTGAAATTGTTTAGAAGACGAAAAAATAAAATGATGTGTGTGAGTTGATTTTTGGAATCAAAGATAATCGGTCCTTCCCAGTAAGTTGCCATTTTTTGTAACCGCCCCACAACAATCCACTTAAAATATCTCATTCAAGAGATATTTTGATTGGGTTCCCCCTTTTCTAAAATTGTTTGCAAGGTACCATATTACTACGCTATCGAAAAGGTACTGACATAAGGAACTGTTCATTTTTATTATGTAGTATGAAAGTCTTCTCTTTTTACTGCTATCTACATTTTGAAGTTGAGCTATCACTTTCCCTGCCACACTAACTAGTCCTTTCTCTATAAACGATTTTTCCTCTCATCCCGCTCAAACATACAAACTATGTGATTGATATGATATCACTGTATAAATTAGAGAAAAGGAATTTCTAATCATTTCCTTACCTTCATAGTCTTATTCCGGATAATATCAACACCTGTTTTAATTATATTAAGACAAAAACCTTTTCAATAGTCATATCGGAAAGGATTCTATCAGAATTATCCTTATCGTAGTAATATTTCCCGTAAACAAATTTCAAATCCGATGAACCTAGTACGACAACCCAAGTTTACAACTCTCTATGTTGTGGATTAATATGCCATTCGATCATTGGTGGTGAGATAAACACACAGTGTTGGATCATGTTGTCATTGATGCCAATGGTTTGATTGATTGATGTCAAAGGATTGATTGATTGATGATTGATGTAATATAATATGTATTTTCCTTGATGAGAATGCATAGATGAAGATGGATCAATTAGTTGTCATTGATATGATGAAGATGGATCAATGAGTTGTCATTGATACATGATGAAGATGGATCGTTGTGGTTTCATTGGTATATGATGCATTGTTGGAAAAATGTATAGATGACTCATTATTGTGTTATCATAATTGATAAGGTGCACAAATGGATGAACTCCAAAGTGGTCCCCTTATGGTGAAATCCCTCATGGGAAGATGCTTTGTGGATTGAGTTATCCTAGAAGAATGGTTGGAGGACCTTTTCTCTCATTATTTTCTTATCATGATTGATAAGGTGCACAAATGGATGAACTCCAAAGTGGTACCCTTATGGTGAAATCCCTCACGGGAATATGCTTTACGGATTGAGTTATCCTAGAATAATGGTTGGAGGACCCATGATTGTATGTGGAATAATGAGATGAAGATCAAGGAAATTGTTGGTGAAACTATCCTAGATGGATAATGCTTGTCATGCCATTTTCGGTGGTATGTGGAATGTCACATAACTCCTCATGGTTTGAGAGTTATGGCCTTACGAAGAT
>SNQJ01S0012229.1:32813-58908 GCA_010110895.2 Picea sitchensis | reverse complement strand
TTGTTTTTCTCAAGATCACACATTTCCCGAGGAATGGAATATTCTTCGATACCTCTATACCGAAGTGAAAAATACTCTATCAAAGTTCCCCCTCTGATAGAAATGGCTCTGACGATCATGGTTTCAAAATTTTCATCCCATATCATTCTGATGCACGGATTTGGGCAATCTCGTCTTTCAAATCACATTAATGGCATAATAACACTCTGGTTTTTGAACTGGTCATAGTGCATAGATTATTCAATTTGTTTGTTATGGTAATTAAATCCTATATTATGTCCCTAAAAAACTCATTGAGATCATATATTTTCTTCGTATGCTGAGAAGCCTCTCTATTTTGCATTAATCATCTCAGTAATGCCCATGAAGCATTGTTTTCAATATAATCAGAGGTTTCATATTATTTTGAATTGCTTTATTGAACGATTTTTCATTATTTAGATAACTAATGATTAATGTGTTGATTGCAGGATATAAATAACAAGCTATTGAAAGTCAGACGACCTGAAGATCCAGGAATTTGGTGCCCTCTGCTTCAACTTCTATGCCTAAAAATTATATCCGCCAGGTAGAGGTTTTATTGATTGATACAACCTATGATACTGAAGAATATCATTCACTCGATGATCCAGAGTATTTTCGGCACGAAACGAGATCAGAGATATAATAAAGAAATGAACAGAGATATCACATATATTCAATAATATAACATGAATGTATCAGAGATGCAACCATAAACACAGATATACAATAATACATGATTTCTATTAATGAAATAAATGTATAGAGACTGTGAAAATATAGAGTGAAAGACTCGCTAGAATGGTGGCAGCTTATCTCTGAGAAGAGATGTGACGACTACTTTCATTCGCAAGAAGATGATTACAATGAGGCTCTGGAGGCTTTTTTACAATAAACAGGAATGCCAAAAGTCCTAGACATCCAAAAACCTAACCCTAGGAGATGAAGCGCCAAAATTCATGTGGGCCTCGTTTGGGTAAGTTAATATCGTAGAGGAGATTCATTTTGGGGGCTCAATCATGCCTTCGGCTATCATTGAGAACCTCGATCTCGAAAAACCTTCATTTAGGCCCTCAAAATGGCCTCGGAAGTTAAAACCTACTAAAAATAGTAAATTGCCAAAATTGTCAGAAAACTGTTTTGAGCCAGTCGAAAAAGGTGGGTGGCCACCGATATCCACTTGGATCACTCGGATACAATGAGATATACAGGATCTTCAATACCGGGGAATTTCCCCAGAAGATGAAAATCTTGAAGTGTACCAGAACATCCAAAAGAGTGGAATTCACCTAGTAGCTACAGGACCGACATTATTTCCTTACAATGAGGAAACCCAGTGTTGCTTCAAGTAGTTTGAACCTATCACTACGAATATTATGAAAAAGTCTAGATGATAGTTAGCATCTTTACGACTTGAAGATGTTAGTACAAGATATCACTTTTCCGGTCTTGCATGCTCCTTCAATGAGTCGTTCCTTAAGGGGTTTTCTCAAAATAACAAAGTCCTAGCCAAATTAATGAAAAAATGGTGGGTGGACGAGGACATAACATTCAAGAAAGGGAAAAATATCATCCCTACACAAGATTTCAAGGCACCATACAAAATGTTGATAGTGATGTTGAATCGATTATATGGCGAAGATAAGTGTACACATTTTTAGACAGATTGGCTACCCATGGCTCATACCATTGTGAAGATGGGAAAAATGTTCAATTGGTTATAGATATTAACTTTCAACATATGTCTCAATGTGAAAAATGTTCCAGGTATGAAAAATCCCTTATTTGATATGTCATCATATTTCATTCATTCTATATGTTCCTCCATTACATTCCCCAATCTTGGATGTAATTGGGACCAAGATCATCCCCTTGTGCATGTATATTGCTCCGAGCTTTGGAACATAAATTACAAGAGGTATTTATATGATATTTGTGATCATTTCCTCTCTCCTCTTTATTCTATTATATTTGGGTTCCCAAGCTATACAATTTCAAGTGAATCTAGGGTTGGGATGAAAGGGATAACTAAGTGGTATCTGGGAAAATATTACACCTATGTCAGAGTATATGGAACTAAAATATCCCCTCATCCTTTTCCATACTTTGTCCTAGATCTCCTTTTGATGAGAGAAATAACCTATCAGACCATAAGAACAAGGGTTACTTCCTTTCCCATGAGAAATAGTAAAAAACTTTGGCCTTCGTTTCTTATACACACAGGAAATTATATTCTATTGAATGGACAACATGCTATAAGAGAATTCGAGGCCTTATGAGATTTCTTTCTATTCCTGGGGAGTGCAAAAGGACATGACGTGCATGATCTCATGGTGAGTCATGTTATATCTATGGGGATTACTCATCCTAATATACATGTGGTAGATTTTGAAGAAGATAGATTTAAGGGTATTCTTTTTTATGAAGAGGTATTACAAAAATTGCCCGATGTTGCTACCAGACAAGAACTACAAGATGAGCAAGAATAAATGAAGACTTTTCATCAAGAACAATTTCAAAGGTTTTTGCAAGAGGATCAAAATAAATTAATCTCTAGAGATCAATATAAGGTCAAGAAAGAGGAGGAATAGTAGAAAAAGAGATTGAAATACGATGTAGAGTATCAAAGAAAACAAGTAGAGGAAGAAGCTAAGAAAATAGTTGAAGAAGCTGAGGTCCAGAGAAGAGAAATTGAAAAAGTAATATCTAAAGAAGAAGCCAAAGGAATAACAGATGAACAATTAGAACGATATAAGAAAAAATAATTGAGCGAGACCCAAGTAATCACTTCAACTATGAATTTGGGCATCATAAATATTTCTCCTCAGGAATACACTCCTCTTGCTAACATCCCAGGTAATTCAAATTTTCTTCACAAACACTTAGTTTTGAAGGTGTTTTTGTGGCTATTGGAGACTATTCCTATGATGACATAACTAAGAGCATTGATAAAAGGTTAAACAAAACGAAAATGGGAGACTTTTCTAAACCTGGGTCATCCGTAGGAAGATTTGTTGAATGGAAAGAAGGGCATGGACCATAAGAGAATTCCATACATGAATCCTCCGCTCCATGCATTTGCGAGAATCAATGCTTCATTTGTCCTTGAGGTTACCACCTCTTTAAATGCATAAAAAACCAAGATCATTGAATTGGAGACTTAGTTGAAAACTCGAAAGGATAACATCTCTACAAAGTTCTTGAAGACTGTTGAACAAAAAGACAAACCGCCTAAAATGGAAATCCAAAGAACTATACAAGCTGCAAGAGATGATCTCACTTCACGATTTGAAAGAGCGGCCAAGGTTTCTGATAATCTCAAGGAAAAAGAATTCAACATAACATTGCAAACCRAGAAAGACGAAATGAATGTTGAATTGGATAAAAAAGCACAGTTAGAGCGAGACACCCATTTGAGAGAATTGGAATCTACAAAGGTGAATATTTGTAAAGAAATTGAACAAATCAAGAGGGAACATACCAAGGAAATATATATTTTTCAAACTGATCTACATGAATACAAATAGTTTATTGAACAACAAATCTATTAGATCAAAGGATTGGCACAGGAAAAGGAAAAACTTGAAGAGGTTCTGGAAGAAAACATGGAAAATACTCTGGCTTTAGAAGTTATCAAGGAAGAGGCAATGGAACTTGATGAAAATCTTATATTCAAGAAAAAAAGAATGTGTATTCCTTCTTAATGATATGCAGGACGAAAAAAATGATGAGATAATATTGCAAGATCAAATAGCTAAAATCAGGGATCAATACCAAAAGGCAAATGATGCCTTTGACATAATTGTTGATTGGAAAGGAGTATACAGGAATAACCCAACTATATTTCCATACTATTCTGGAAAAGAAAAGACAAAATACCAGGTCTTGTTTGATACTTGGAAGCTCCTATTAGAAGATATATTGGTTGTCCAAAAGATGACATCTAAAGCATGCAAACGTCTCTAGAATAGTTCAAATGATCTCTTTGAAGAGTTCGTGATGCAGCTGATGCCCCCCATTGACGAATCAATGCCTGCGAATATCATAATAGATGAGGTGGAATAACACATGGAAATTAGAAAAATAAACATTGAAAATTTAACTGAAGTAAATAAATCATCCCTCGAGGAACATCTATTGAATCCTGTCAGGATCATCACTATGACTCAAAACTTTGTTAAACATAAAACTCAAGAATTAAAGAAAGAAGTTTCCACCAAATTTTGTGAGGGAGAGATGGACATTGAGAAAATGCAGCCAGATAAATTAAATAAGATCATGGAAAATTATTCACTCTGGAAGGAATATAGGGACCCGATGTAGATGCAAAAGAACCCATAATGATCCAATTTTTATAACTCCTCTACATATTTCATCTTTTATGTTTTGTAACCCTAATTAGGGTAGGAATGTGAAGAGATTTTTGCAAACTGCCTTTACTTATGATTAAATCCAGAGAATGTAAACGATCACTATATGATTATAAAAAGGATGATTGTAAATGAGAAAAGGATTTTGGACTCGGAATGTATCACGACAATACTACTACTATATGTGAATTTGAACAAGAGACATTTTGAATATTTTGGTACAAATGTGTATGAATGAGACTATTATGTTTATGCATATTTATTTCTGTGATTGTGTGGATTTTAGTTTAACAAACTAGTTCTAGACTAATTTATGTACTTCCATTGTTGCCATTATTTTCATACTAAGTGCAAYGATAGTATAATAAGTTGGTGAATCAATTGTTTGTATTTGACTCTTCTCATTGTTAATTTTTTATATTCCTTGCTTCTATAAATTAATTATGTGCAAGCAATATTATGTTTTGACTACACTTATTTTTATAGTTCGCTACTGATCAGGATATGCTAGAATAAATTAGGAATGCATATTAGGACAATAGATAATCATTTTAGTCTAGTTTAGTTATTTATAATTTTAATTCATATGAGAGTGGGTCTAATTGAGACTTGCCATCGAGCGTTCTCCCTTATTTGCTTGAATGGGTCTTTTAGGCCCAAGGTGGTAATGCAAGTCTGTATTCTATTGGTCCCACTCTCTCCAAGACCTTGAATGTTCCATAATAGCAGGGTGCCAACTTAGCACACATCCCCATTCACAGGGAACTTGTTTTGGGCTTCACCCAAAGATACACATGATCTCCCACCTTGAACTCTTTGTGAGTTCTCTTGTTGTCTGCATAGCTCTTTTGTCTATCCCGAGTTATCTTTAGATTATGCCTTATATTGATCAGGGCATGTTCCATTTCCCTCAGCAACTCTGGTCCAAGTGTGATTTTTTCCACTAGATTGTCCCAGCTGATTGGAACTCTACATTTTCTTCCATACAKAACCTCAAACGGGCTCATCTTCAATGATTCTTGATAACCATTGTTATATGCGAACTCTACTAGGGGTAGATATTCTTCCCATTTCTTGGGATGATGCAAAACATGCATTCTCAACATGTTCTCTAGCACTCTTTTCACTCTTTCAGTTTGACCATCTATTTGAGGATGGTAGGTCGTGCTAAATGCCAATTGTGTTCCCAAGCCCACAAAAGATATTTTCTAAAAACTTGAGGTGAAATTAGCATAGTTTTAGGAGATTATGGTCTTAGGTAGACCATGCAATATGCAAATTTGTTTTACAAAAACATTAGCAACATCTATGGCCTTAAAAGTGGAATTAATAGGGATGAAAAAGGCTTCCTTGTTCAATTTATCCACCACAACCATGATTGCATCATGTTTCTTGATTCTCCTGGGTAGACCAGTAATAAAATCCATGGATATTGTCTCCCACTTCCAGTCTCGGATTTTCAAAGTCTGCAATAGACTTGCAGGATGCATGTGCTTAACCTTCACCCGTTGACACTCTAAGCACTTAGCAATGTACTCAACAATGTCATGCTTCATTCTAGGCCAGTAATACAACTTCCTTATTTTTGTTACCATATTTTGATAACCAGGGTGACCTATATAAGACATTCTATGAATCTCATCTATCATAAAATGCCTCAAATCTATTGAATTAGGAACAGATGGCCTATTGTTACACAATAACAATTTATCAACTAAAATTTGATATTCCTCGTATTTATTCTCCCTGGATTCTTTTTGAACCCTTATTTCACATGATTGTTGAAATCATATTCTTGCAAGAGGGTTTTAATCCTCTGTTTGATGTCAGAATATCCTACACTTGTTGTTGCTAAGTGTATAGTTTGTACACTTTGGTTGAGTGCATCTACCACTTTTTTCTCTTTTCCTTTGATATGTTTTATCTCAAAATTAAACTCGTTGATCAATTCCAACCACCTGGCCTACCTATCATTCAACCGTGGCTGGTCAAACAAWWTTTTTAGTCCATAATGGTCTGTCATCAAAACAAACCTTCTTCTAAGAAAGTAGTGTCTCCACATCTTCAACACATGCACAATCACTACAAGATCTATATCATGGGTAACATAATTTTGTTCATGCTCATTTAGCTTCCATGATTCATAACAAATCATTTTCCATTCTTTCATACGAACTCCACCGAGTCCTTCTTTGAGAGCATCATTGCAACCCAATAAATACTTGTTAGGGTCTAAAATATTCAGAATATGGGCATTAGTCAAAAGATGCTTCAATTGTTGGAAGTTATCTTCACACTCTGGTGACCATGCAAATTTATTCCCTTTTCTTTGTAATGAGGTAATGAGATTACCTATCTTGGAAAATCCCCTTATAAACCTCCTATAATACCCAGTCAAACCCATGAAATATCTTACTTTTGTTACATTCCCGGGGGCAGGACAATCCATGATTGCCTTGATCTTTTCAAGATCTACTACCACTCCCTCTGCTAAGATTATGTGGCCTAAATACTGAATTTCCTTATGAAATAAATCACACTTTATAAACTTAGAATACAGTTGGTGTTCTCTCAACACTTGTAGTACCATCCTAAGATGTTCTTCATGATCTTATTTAGTCTTGGAATAAACTAAAATACTGTCCACAAACACCAAAACAAATATGTCCTGGTACTTGATGAGCTCACTATTCATTAAACACATTAAAGTGGTTGGTAAATTTGTAATCACAACTGACACCACAACAAACTCATACTGCCCATACCTCATTCTAAATGTTTCCTTGTGGATGCCCTCATCATTAATCATGACTTGGTGATATTGAAACCTTAAATCAATATTTGAAAAGACTACAACTCCTTTGAGTTGATCAAAGAGATCATCAATCCTGGGTAAAGGATACTTGTTCTAATGGTCATATTTTTTAGTTTCCTATAATCTATACATAGTTGCAACGTGCCATCCTTTTTCTTTACAAACAAGGCTTGTGCTCCCTATGGGGATACACTTGGCCTAATGTAACCTTTATCCAAAATTTCCTTTAGTTGTACCTTTAGCTTCACCAACTCCAGCGTACTCATTCTATAGGGTAATTTTGATGTTGGTACTTCTCCAGATACAAGATCTATTGAAAAATCAAGATCTCTCTTTGGAGGTAGTCCATGTATATCTCCTAGAAATACATCCTTAAATTCCCATAACACTGGATGATATTTAGCTTTCATCTCCACGCTTTCTGTTGAGTTAAGAACTTGTATAAAATACAAGGGGAACCCTTTTTGTTTGAACTTCTTAAGATTCAACACCGATATTTGCCTTACTAAAACTGGATTCTAAATTCCTTGCAAAATCCTTGCATTGCCTTATTCACCTTCACATTCTAGAGTTTTCTCATAACGATTCATCTTTTCCTTGTGGGTAGCTAACCAATCCATACCCAAAAACAAATCATACGAGCCTAGGGGTAGGATTTTCAAGGCTTCTTGCATACACAATCCACTCATCTCAAATGGACAAGCTTCTATGACCTCAACCACTTTTCTCTTAATTCTTGTAGCTAATTGAACTAACCATGCTTTTGCATGTTTCTTCCTCTGTAAGGCACATGCTTCAATAGATTGTGGTGAGACATAACTAATACTAGATCCAGGGTCAATTAAAATAGMGATAGGTTGCTTGGAAATTATACCTTCCAACTCCACTACAAAAGCCTTGTGGTCTTCTTGTTTATTCTCCACAACTGCATATATCCTTGGCAAACTTTTGGCCACATGATTGACTGTAGATTCTTCCTRCATATGATAAAATTTCTTTTTGTCATGATGTCTATGAGTAAAATCCCTCAACAAGTGTGGTTCTCCACATCCCCAACATTGCAAAGGTCCTTTCTTAGGATCCTCTACTCTTTCTCTTGCTTGCTCTGTTGGTCTATTTCCACTTTGAGATGGAAAATTATGTTGGTGCACACTTCTTCTTGGTTGACGAAACTACACACTCTTCCTTAAATTCTTATATGGAAAGGAATTGAATCCATTTGTTTGGAATCCACTCTTATCCTTCCCTTTCCATTCCTTAGAAGGTTATATCTTATGTCTAGACTGATCATAACAACACTTTCCCTTCCTTATAGTTCCCTCCAAAGTATTTGTCTTATCAAATTCAATTATGTACAGGTAGGAATATGGAAATCCACTGAGAAAATGTTACACCCTTTCTTTCCTATCCTTGAGGTAAGGAACATACCTTAACAGTTCCATGAATATTTTGGCATAGGCGTCCATGGTAAGTTGACCCAACTTATGCTCATGGAATTCCTTGATTTTTTCATCGAAGTACTTCTCTGATAAGTATTCATTTCTGAAGCCCCCGGGGGGCAACTCAATTGGCAAGTGTCGTGATATGAAGTCATATGAAGTTCCATGAGGTTTCGAGTTCAAATCCCCCCGACTTACCCTGTGTGCCACGCAAGGGGCATCATGGGAACACCTGGAGGTTATAGTGGTAGCAGTTGGATAACACGACCACATGTAACGCGAGTACATTGTTGGACACAACTACCACACTTAGAGGGGGGTGGGGGGGGTGAATGAGCATGGGGATCTTTTTCCCAAAACTTCCCTCTTACACAAAACTCATTAGTTAGCATTCGACATTTACTCATTACTCATTGTTGTCATTAATAATCAGTTAGATTTGAATACATATCAGAAACATATATAAACAATATATCATCAACAAATCATCTTCACAAGGAACACAAGGAACACAAGATGCATGTACAATTTTTCCTTTTATTATAGACTTCAATCTGGGGGTTTTTCAGCAACAACTGAATAGAGTACAACTCTACAAGAGCACCAAATCTATATGAAATAGTCATATTACATTCTCAGCACCAACTGAGATGAGGCAACAATCCTCAACATATATCAATTTGTACCATAAACAAGTGCATCAACCATGCACCAACCTGTGCCAACCAACCTGTACCATAAACAAGTTCATCCAACCATGTAACAAGTATATACCAATCATGTGTCAACTACTCATAAAAAATGAATCATCAATATGTACCAACATCATCAACTATACACCTCATGTATGTGCCAAATCATCAACTGCTTGTCTCAACCATGCCTAATTTTGGATTAGTCAACAACCCTAACTTGAACTAATCATAAACTTGTACCTGTAATGAATAAAGATATGAAACTGATACACAATGTTCTTCAATTTTTTTTATGCAATTCCTCCAGGTGTCACTACTTAGAACCTCTCAAAAGAGGATTTATAGAAAAAATGGCATACCTTGCTGAATTTTGGCTTATTCTAGAGAGCGACCTTGTACAACGTGCCCCGCATGGAATATTTGTTGAATCAATATGAAACTGTTACAAAACATACTACAGACTGTAATATAACCAACACAATTGGTCTCACTGAATTTGGATCTGTTATGGATAATTTATGACATTTTTTACCCGAAACACCTGTTTTAGACTAGTTTCAGGACTAGCCACAAACCCTATTTTCCATGGAGTGTATCTCCAAAAATACAATGAATCAAAAGATCATTTTTTTATCACATATACTTGGATATGTTTCCTCAATGGAATATCAATATCACAGTTTGAATCATTATAGAAAATTTTTTATTGTGAAAATGGTGAGATGACCTGTAAATAACATACCTTAGAAAACATCATGAAATTTTTTTATCCTCCCTTGAATTTCGGCCCTGTTTTCTTCACCTTCCTTCTAAAATTTGACTCATATATCCTTTGGTTACCTTAGTCACCTATATATCTTCAATATGCTCAAGTTTTTCACACCAAAAATTCTCAAGAAGCTCTCACAAGAATCTCTCCATCAATACTCCAAAAGATATTCTCACAAGAAGCTCTCCATTGATCCACAAAAAGGATGATCTACAAGAGACCATTGCTATATTATGGTGCTGAGAATGTAAGCTGAGTCTTACATATAGAGGTGGTTCTCTTGTAGAGTTGTACTCTATTCATTTGTTGCTGAAAAACCCCTGGATTGAAGTCCATAATAAAAAGAAAAAATTTACATACATCTTGTGTTCCTTGTGGAGATGATTTGTTGATGATATATTGTTGATATGTTGCTGATATGTATTCACATCTAACTGATTATTAATGACATCAATGAGTAATGATTAAATGTTGAATGCTAACTGATTATTAATGACATCAATGAGTTTTGTGTAAGAGGGAAGTTTTGGGAAAAATATCCCCACACTCATTCACCCCCCCCTCCTCCATCCCTCTAAGTGTGGTAGGTGTGTCCAACATACGTGCCCAACTAGTTGTTGATTCTGCCAGACATAAATAAATAAATTAATTAATTAAAAAAAAAAGTGTTCCTTTCTGAAGTAACTTTCAAATTTCTTCCATGTCATTTTTATTTCCTTCAATCCTTTGATTTCCTTGAGTTCCTCCCACCAAATGGAGGCTCCTCCATTTACATTGAAAATGAAAATTATTTTCTTGGTATTCTCTGAGTAATCATGTACCTAAAAGTACTCCTTCAGACCAAACAACCATGCCTCGACTTCTTCTCCCTTCTTAATTTCTTTGTCAAAGGTAGGAAACTTAGCCTTATTGAATTCTTCAATTAGATAATTCTGAGAATTCCTTCTCTTCTTTCTCTTCGGAACACTCATTCTAGTGTCACTACTAGACAACTCTTCAAAAGAAATCGTCCCACTAGATGCTTTGTGGAAACACTTCTACCAATTTTTCTCTTCTTAGAATCATGATGCCTCTTCTTGGAAGTAATTTTTCCCACATCTCTATGACTTAATCCATTCCTTTGGAAATATGACGGTGTCTTCAACTTTTCCGATTGTTGTAACTATGGGTTACTAGGACCTTCTTGTAGATTCTTCTGGATTTTAGACAAACTCTGTAGTAATACTGCATTCAACTCTGCATATTTATCCTGGGATCTCATAAGCCTCTCGTTATCTTCCTTCAGGATTATAACAGTGACCATCAAATACAAAGGGGTTTCTCTATCCCTCCGACCATCAGATTCCTCATCTCTAAAATGCAATGTGTCTTACATGTTGTGTTGCACCTTTTCTTGTACTTCAGGACATCCTACATGCTGAAACAACAACCCTTGCTAGAAATTACATCAACAATCTAAAACATGCATGCAAGGCATCATTAAAATTTTCCAAAACAATTTTAAGTGGCCTTGACAACCTTTTCAAGCCTAGAGTTTGAACTCTGCTATGATACCACTCTGTAAAAAACCCAACCCCCTAATCCTCACATAGGTTGGTGGGATGTCAAAATTACCTCTTCTTCAACTTTTCTTTATTTCAAGAAATACATCCTATAATTGGATTCTACTCATGGAGTTCCTGGTATTTGTGTGGTCTGCCCATAACGCATACTTAATTTTGTTGTCCCAACTCTTCTTGTTTTCCCCAACAATATTCTTGAAAATATTCATGATGTTTTTGTTGTTGGATTCTTCCTATCCATTTCCTTGAGGGTAATAATTTGAGGAGTGTGATAAAACAATCCCATACTTAAAGAAAAACTCATTGAGCATCATTGAGCTAAAAGCTTTGGTGTTATCTGTGGTTATTTTAGCCGGAACACCGAATCTAGTAATAATGTTTTCCTCAAGGAACTTCATCACAACTTCTTATGTTTCTTTCTTTGTTGGGACAACCTCCACACATATGGTGAAGTACTCAATGGTGGTCAAAATCCATGAATACCCATTACTAGATTTTTCCTTGAATTCACCAATGAAATCCAATCCCCATTATTGAAAGGGTGCTTCTACGATGACTAGCTTAATGGGAAAGGCATGAATGATTTTTTTTTCTGGTAAAGAATTAGCACGGTTGACAAGATATAACATATCAATGTGTGTCGAAGAAAATAGTAGGCCAATCATATCCTACCCTTAAAATCTTATGGGCAGTAGTGCGTGCTGCAAAATGGCCTCCACAATGCCCTGAATGACAGTCAACCATCAACTTGTCATCTTATTCCTTATTCACACACCTGAGGAGTACCCCATCAGGGTTCCTCCACCTAAGACCGTTCTCTGTTAGGCAATACTTCATAGATTTTATCCTCAGGGCTCTCCTTTTATGTTCTACCAAATGATCATGGAAAGTGAGGTTCTTCAAGTAATAAATAACATATGAATACCACTCATTGTTCTCGATCTCACTTATGATAATGTTGATTTTTTCATTCTCTCCTACCTCGATGGCCTCTTCATTTCTCTCTATCATCATTTTTTCCAATCCTTTCCCTTTAATTATATTGGATGGTTTGATCTCCAAATCATACTCCTGTATCTGTGAAACCCACTTTCCTCTTGATCCAAGGCAATCTTGTTGTGATAAAATGACCTTTATAGTAGGGTATGGGACGAAGGATTTGATCTTGTTGTACCCTACATAAGTTTGAAAATGTTTGAGAGACTTGACATCATAGGCTTGTTTTTCTGTAATGGTGTAATTCAATTTTGAGTCTCTAAGATTTTTTCTCATGAAAGCAATTGGTTGTTCATTCCATTGATCATTATTTTGTAACATAACTCTTGCAATGGTGTCCTTTGAAGCGAAACAAAATATGATGAAGTATTTATCAAAGTTTGGACTAACCAATACTGGTGCAACAAGTATTGCTTCTTTGATACTCTGGAAGGACAACTTACCTTAATTTTCCCATTCGATACAAGAATACTTATTTAACAATAAGTTAAGGGGTTTAACAATCCCAACAAAGTTCGGAATGAATCTCCTCATGAAGTTAATCTAGCCAAAGAAATATTGCATGGATTTATTTTCTTTAGGGAGAGGGATATTCTTGATGGCTTCAACCCTGGCAGGGTCTATAGTGATTCTGTCTTTAGAAATGATATTACCCAACAACTTTCCCTTGTCAACACCAAAAATTGATTTCTTAGGGTTGAGAGAAATGCCATACTCCCCACATATTTGGAAAATCATGCTTAAGTGTTGGATATGTTGTTCCCTCTTTTTGGATATGGAAGTTAGATAATATTGATAGATCTATATGATTTTCCCGATTAGATTCCTAAAATCAAGTCCATGGTGCATTGGAAGGTGGCCCCCATGTTGGTTAGTCCAAAGGGAATTCTTAAATACTTATAAGTTTCCCAAGGGGTGGTGAAAGCGGTTTTTAGTTGGCCATCCTCTTTTACCAACACTTGATTATATCCTGAGAAACCATTAAACATGGAATTCATTTATGCTCCGGTGACCCTTTGCAGAAGACACTCCATGTTTGGTAGAGGATAATTGTCCGTAAGTGAAGCCTGGTTTAAATTTCTAAATTCTATGCATATCCTGATTTCACTAGTCTTTTTCCTTACAATGAATGGATTAGAAACTCATGATGAATATATGATAGGCTCAATTATTCCTTCCTCAACCATCTTTCGTAACTCCTTTTGTACATGTGGGGAAACCTTTGGGTTCATCTTCCTGAGCTTCTATCTAAAGGGTTTTGTGCCATCTATAAGGAGAATGGAATGTTGTATGACGTCTTCATGGTAATTCTTCAGGTCTTCGTAAGACCAAGAAAATAAATGCTTAAAATCTCTTATAAGTGAAATCAAATTATCCCTTTCATCCATCGTTGTTCCTTAGGTGTTGTTCCCTTTCCAAAATTGATCTGGGGTTCGGTTCCCAATGGTGGGAATTTATTCAGTCTCGTCATTGAATTTTTTCTTGAAAACTTCCTGCCGTATGATTTGATCAAATGTCGGTTCTCTAAGGGGAATGATACCTTTACAGTGGGTTAGATTAATATATCAATGATAAATATTAGCCTTTTCCTCCAATGGTATAAGGTTAGAATTTACCTTCATTTTGGAGGAAAATACGAGGAATTTGGCTTTTCGCTGTCACTTACATGATGCTATAAGTTTTAGGTAGCGAGGGGCACTAATTTACTACCTTATAGAGACCCGATTTCATTGAAGGTTTCAAGGTGAGCCCAGAAACAATGAGTTTTTCCAAGCGATTCTCTTCCCTAGGGATGGATTCAATAGAAAAGTTGTCAAACTTATTTATGACATCCCATACAACATCCCTGTACTATTTCAACCTTGGGTTCTTAGCAACAAATTTATTGTTAACTTGTGAAACGATTAATTCAGAGTTCCCTCTCACGTGTAGGGACTTGATGTTCATATCAATGGGAAATATTGAAATACCTAGGGGATAAAGGGGCTTCATTACCTAGAAATGTTGGTGTCGCAGTTGAAATCAAGAAGCTTTTGTATGAGGAAAGAGTCTCATTATCTGATCGATATTAAGACCTCCTTGTACTTTGAGCTTATTAGCAGGTGCACCATTGAAGTCTAAGCCCCAAGATCCTTCTTTATTTTTATTCGTCAAGGAAAAGGGAGTTTGACAAGATGAAGGTGTTTTCAATTCCTTCTTCTAGAATCCAATGACTTATATTGACATGATCCATAACACCTTCGCTTTTGGTATTTCTTAGGGAAAAATATTTCTCCTCATTTGATGATATCAACTTATTTTTCTTTGTGAGGCTCTGTCAAGACTTGTCTAATATGTTGCAAAAAATCTTCTTTAGCTTGCTTTGCTATTTGCCTCCTTTCAACATTCAAAATATTATTTGTTGGGTGAGGTGTAGTTCTTGTTCTTACCTCCTTTTATTTTCCCAATAGACTCATCATGCAATGAGATTCCCTTTTAGCGGCCCCCTCTCGTTCCTTTTGCAGGTATTTCCTAACATCAAGGGGAAGGTCTCATGAGAAAAAGTCATTAGTCTGGTTAATCTGAAAGGTCTCTTCAAGATAATCCTCCTCTTACATGAGAGAGGAGGTTATATTTTCTTCTATATCACATGCTCTTTCTTGAGCTTCAAACAAAGTTGTAGGGTGTCTTCCAATTAAAAATCCACATGGGTCTTTCATGGTTGATATGTAAGACTTACTTAGGGATAGTAGCTTAGGAAGGTTTTAAATCTTGAGGAAAACTCCTTACAAGGATGTTGAATCTATCATTGAAATCCTTTATACTTTCCTATGAATTTCTCTTGTATTTGTAGAGTTAATCATAAAGGCACTGATAGTCTTTGTTCTTTCCAAATATTTTGGTAAAACGTTCTTTAAAGAGATCCCAATTCGTGATTTTTCCAGGGAGAATACTATCATACCATTCCTTGGCATTTCTGAAAAAATTGTAAGAGAAGAGTCTCATCAGGACATATTCATGTTTGTCATAAGGTTACAGAGCGTGGGGGTAATCCTAAGTGATCTTGTCACATAAATATGGGGAACCACTCTTTTAAGAAATCCTTGGGATTTTTTGTAGGGAGATCAGGGGATTTGTCATGTCCAAAGGTTTGTGCGCATCTTTGGTCCATGGGATCCATGTAGCACTTAGAAAGGTGGGAACAAGTGAGAGTGGAGGTGTGGGTAGTAGGTGAGGATGGATGGCTAGGAGAAGTAGATGGAAAATCATGATAAGTGGGGGACAACAAAGGACTATATCTCTTGGGTGAAGGTTTGTGATGTTTGCAATTTTTCTTGGGGGTATGGTAATGCTCCCTTTGGGTACTTCCTATAATCGAGTTGCCAGATAATCTTTAGGGAAAGATTATCAAAGGTGGAAAGGGAAAATCCTTCAAGTTGAGTCACCAGTGCAAACTAGGGTCCTGGGATTTAAATTTGCTTGCCAAAGTGTGGATAGGGTTTGGAAGAGGGTTCAAAATCCTCCCAGGAACTGATACCAAAAGGTTATCGCACAAGTTGTAGGTTTGGAAAATCTAGATTAACCACCAAATGGTGACAACTAAAGAGACAACCTACCCACTGTCACCATGGTGGTGTTTACATCACTTTAGAGGGTGGAGTGGTTTACCTCGGGGGAATCTCATTGACCACAGGGAAAAATGAGATGGAAAGTGTGATATATGGATGAATTCCCCTATAGGTGAATTTTCTATGTGTGGAGAAAGGATTGAGGTATTTATAGTGTGATGGTTTTTAAGGTAGTGAACCTTGAATGTTGTTGTACCTGTCCGAGACACAAAGAAAACAACGATTCAAGTCCAAGTATATGATGGACAAACAAGTTAAGCTTGTTTTCCTAATTTCAGTGGTTTTATGGTAGCCAATGGTTTCCAAGGAGTAGTAGACCTTGCGAATGTTGATTGTACCTGCCCGAGACACAAGGAAAAGAACAATACAAGCCCAAGTATATGATGGACAAGCAAGTTAAGCTTGTTTTCCCTAATTTCAGTAGTTAATAACAATATATATCAGCAATAAAATGATAATGAATGCTGCTATACAAGTTGCTAAAAGTCTAGTTGAGAGAGAAAGAGACAAACTAGAAAACAATTAGATCAAGTCAAGTAAGATAGCACTAGAATTTAGCAATGAAAGAAGGTTATAATAAAAGGTGTTTGAAGAAATATTTTGCAGCCTTATGGCTGTATAAATATTTTTTTTACAACAGTAAATTCAACCACCAAAAATCGCAAAGAATCCACCCAAAAGTTGCATTAGACCAAGTAGATAAAAGTGGCAAACTTTTAGCTAATTCCGATGGTTAAAAAGCAAGTTATAAGTAAAAGAATGTTAGGGTTTATGCATCCATAATGGTTGAAGATGAAAGTTTATAATAGAATCAAGAAATACCCCTTTATAAGGGATTCCCTAGTGGTTGATAGGTGCTCAAAGAACAAGGAGAAAAACCAAGATTGCAGAAAGTTGAAATGACTGAAAATCACATTTCCCAATGCAACTATTTATTTCTCCAATGCAAAATATTCAGATTAGTGTCTTTAAAATTGGGTAAATGGAGTCTTAAAATAAATATTTAGATCAACAAATTCCCTAGGGGTGTAATCCATTTTACTTCCTAGGGTATTCCATTCAAACTTAGGCTAAATCTAAGAGGGTATACACACTCATATTCCTCCTAGCCACCCTTAAAAAATAACTTGTAAACTTTATCAAATTAGATGAAGCTTAATGGAGAGTATATCCAACATACTCATCCTAGGGTTTGAAACAACCATAACCAAGAAAAAGAAAGAAATAAATAAAAATGCATATTTTTCCTTACCAATTCCAAGAGAGAGAGATCAAACCCTAGTTTCACCAAGCAAATTCACCATAAGCATCAAGATAAAAATCATCCAAGAGGTGTGCATCACTCCTCCTCATCCATTCACCAAAATATAGCACCATAAAACATTTTCACATGATCCAGGAGGATCTCAGTGGCCACCCACCTATTCCAACTAGCTCAAAACAGTTTTTTGGCAACTTACTAGTTTTAGTATTTTTTCGGGTCCCAAACTTTCGGTGCCATTTTGAGGGCCTAAACGATATTTTTTCACGATCGAGCACCTCAATAATAGCCAAAATATCTGATTGATCCTATGAAATGAATCTCCTCGCCAATACATTTCCAACGAGCTATCATGCGCCCTAAACGAAGATCGTATGCAAAAGGTCTTGACAAGGAGCTTCATTTCATAGGCTCAATCAGAGCCTTCAACTATCAATGAGGTGCCTGATCGTGAAAAAACATCGTTTAGGCCCTCAAAATGGCCCCAAAAGTTTGGGACCCAAATAACTTCTAAAAATAATAAGTTTCCAAAAAACTATTTTGAGCCAGTAGGAATAGGTGGGTGGCCATGATCGAGATCCTCCTGGATCAACAAAAGAGAGAAACACCAAAATGCCCAAGAATAGAGAAAATTTTGTCCAAGTACTTCTCACAATGGGAGAGTTATGTTATGAAATGAGATTCACATGATCTTTGTTTATAAAAAAGTCCTAAAAAATAGTTTTTCCACTTAGCTAGGGTAAAAAATAAGACAAGGGATCAACAACCCTTTTCTTACCCCTTGAACCAAATAATAATATTTATTTTTCACTTTAAGACATTAGAAACCCTAAAAGTAAGATGACATCACCCCTTTAGGGGATGTTTTGAAACTTTTTCCAAGTTGTGGAGAAGAAGAAATAGGTCGTTGGGGCTCCTTGAGCCTCCTCTTCATGTGCTAGAGTTAATCCATGTCTCCTCCGGTCAAATCATGCCAAGTGTCAATGTGCAATAACTCCATCACCACCAAACCCCCTCAAGCATGACATCAAGCCTAAACAAGTGACATTATTCCTCTCCTAGGCAAGTCATTTGAAAAATCCTCCATGATGCCATGTAAGCCTCTAAAGGCATGTCTCTATGATCCAGTGTGTGGGCCTACAACATCCAACCTGTGGGATTTCCCCCCCCATGGAATCCAAAGCTAGTCTTATTCTCCCAAAACTGGCCACCAAGAAAGGTCCTACAAAACAAAAGGGCACGCCCTCAAAATATCTTAAGTCAAAGATATCATGACAAGTGTAAACCACATCTAATAAATAAGGCACATCAAAACTACCTCATCAAATTAATCAAATTCCCAAAGACCCTATACAATTGACCAATTTTAAGTATGGGAGGGGTGTCGTAAAATTCCTACTGGGTAAACCAAAACCCTCATGTAGGGGATGCTCCCAGGGATGGCCTTTCAAGGTTATGTAATGGATGATGAGGTGGAAATGGATTTATAATTCATAGGTAAATTATTTTCATGACATAGAAGGGATCTTATTATCTCATTTATGGGTGCCTTTGTAGAGGGTGCATGGCACCTTTGTTTGTGATGTAATTTTTCCAAGCCCATCTTCTTGTCGTTCTTTCTTCTTATCTCTTCCTTTCTCTTTATATTTATTTCATGTTTTAAGGAACAAGTTGAATGCCATTGTCCTAGCTTGGTGTCCAGATAGTGGCAATGTCATTCACAAATACCTCGCGGAAATGAGAAGGATGGATCATGATGAGACCCCCTTTCTCTCAGTTGTGTAACTGAGAACCACTACCCTATCTTGGTGACAAGATGATGGTAATTTCATACCTCTAAATACCCATGATCATGATAGGCAATCTCGTGATGAGACCTCCCATCCTCCAACTAACCCCTTGAGCATTCACTATCACTTATTTTTGTAGGTCCCCCATTTATTATAGACAAGTGTTTCATTGATTTCTCATGGATCCCTGGGCGAAGCATCTGGAAGGCCTATATTTAGACTTTTATATTTTTATCCAACTACAATCCCTTTAGACCTTCAACCCCTTCTTCCCATGAAATGAGCTACATGCACTTCTTGGGTCACTAAATTCAAAGGACCTAGAAGAGGACAATATGATGGAAATGTGATGAGTGTAAAGTGGTAAGTATGGTTGAGAATGGTATGATAACCCCTCAAGGGAGTCCCATTTGTAAAACTTCCCCAAAGGTTGGCCACTTACTAGAAAATATATGACACTCGCCAAGGTGAAATAAGGTCAAAACAATAATGTCCAAGAAGGAATTCTATAATCAAAATTTGCTCAAATACAACATGTTTAAATGCCTAAAAAATTAGGGTGATTACATGCCACAATACGTGACTTGTACCGCATGGAGAAAGACCTATCTGCCTTTCGAAAGCTAGCTAGTGTGGTGGATGCGCTGAAAATGGATCAAAATGTGGTGATAGAGTGGGCTTTTGTATGTGTAAGTGGACACTGCTAGTCATGTGGTCTCTCAACACTCCATATCTCCAACTTAAGGGCCTTGAGACATCATCTCCTTAGTCATCCCACAAAATGGGGATAACAATATCATGGCTAGTACTCTCAAAGTTGTTCCATCCTCATTTAGTTGTTGGTGTTCTCATTAATCAAAACATGATTATAAGCTTCATAAACATAATCATATTAAGTCTTAGGCATAATTACAATCATGGGGGAAAACATGGTGTTACATTTGGGATGCAAAGGAGACCACATTTATAAATATTTTCCTCATCAAGGAGATAAGATGAGGATTGTGCATAGCATCAATAAAGAGGAGACAATACATGATGTGGAAAGAATCATGCCAAGAATTTATGCAACCTTGGACAATAGACAAGAAGAGTATCAACCTCACATGATTGAGGTAGAAGGTAAGATTGATAATGAACCCATACCTATTTTGATTGATTCTATAGCTAGTCATAGCTATATAGATTCAAACCTAATTGAAATATTTAAATTGAAGAAATGTAAACATGAAAAGTCTTGGTTAGTTCAACTACCTACTATAACCAAGAGAAGAATCAATGATATTGTTAAATATTTCTCAGTAAACATGAATGGAGTCAACACTAAGGTAGATTTGAATATCATACCTCTTGCACCCTATGACTGCTTGATTAGTATGGATTGTCTAGAAAAGCATTGTGTTATCTTAGAATGTTATAAAAAGGATTTCATATGTATTGATAAGGAAGGGAATTCAAGGACAGTTCAAGGTATTCCAAGGCCTATATTTGTCTGAGAGATTTCAGCATTGCAACTGAAAAAAAGT
Organism: Picea sitchensis; assembly: GCA_010110895.2. Lineage (NCBI taxonomy): Eukaryota > Viridiplantae > Streptophyta > Pinopsida > Pinales > Pinaceae > Picea > Picea sitchensis. The sequence goes on along the minus strand of SNQJ01S0012229.1, from coordinate 38,056 downwards.
TTTAGAAAAGGGTGCTATTTATATGCAAACCATATGGAAGAGCCAATGAAGGATAAGGATCCAAGTCTTGAAGATTATCCAGACTTGAAGGAGTATGAATATATGTTTTGGGAGTTTCCAGGATTGCCACCAAAGAGGGACATTGATTTCTCTATTTATTTAATTCCTGGAGTTTCCCCAGTGTCCAAAACTCCCTACAGAATGAGCAAACTAGAATTGAAAGAATTGTAGAAGAGTTGTTGAAGAAAAAGTAGATGTGCCCAAGTGTTTCTCCTTGGGGTGCCCCAGTTCCTTTTGTGAAGAAAAAGGATGTAACTTTGAGGTTGTGTATTGAATTCAAAAAACTGAACAAGGTTACAATCAAGAAAAACTATCCTTTGCCAAGGATTGATGATATTTTTTAGTAGTTAAAGGGAGCAAMTATGTTTTCCAAGATTGACCTGAGATCATGCTATCATCAAGTGAGAATCATACATTAATATACTAAAAATATATCCTTTTGAACAAGGTATTGACACTATGAATGGGGTTTTCAAAGATTTCCTGGAAAAGTTTGTTATATTCTTCTTGGATGATATTCTTATCTATTTGACGATATTGGAGTAGCAAGAGAAACATTTGAGGATGGTGCTACAAGTATTTAGAGAGCACCAATTTTATGCCAAGTTAAGTGCACTTTTTACCAAAAGCATATCCATTATTTGGGTCACATTATTTTGAAAGATGGCATAGCAATGGATCCAAAAAATATTGAATCAAATAAAAGTTGGCCAATGCCAACAAATATTTCATAGGTTAGATCATTTATGGGTCTAGTTGTTTATTATAGGAGATTCATTGCAGAATTCTCCAAGATTGCACACTCAATAACATCTTTGCAAAAGAAAGGAGTAAAATTTGAATGTAGTACCAAGTGTGAAGAAAATTTCTAGTGCTTACAGATCCATATGCGGATTTTGTTGTGTGAATAGATTCATGCAAGGAAGGGCTTGGTGGAGTCCTTACCCAAAATGGTCATGTAATTTGTTATGAGTCTAGAAAATTAAAGGAGCATGAAATAAATTATGTTACACATAACTTAGAGTTGGAGGAAATTGTACATGCTTTAAAAATGTGGAGGCATTACCTTATGTGCAAAAAAATCGAGGACAGACCATTGGTCTATAATACTTGTAGTTTGAACAACCAATGCTAAATGCCAAACAAACTAGATGGCTGGAATTTCTCAGGGAATATGACTTTGACATTAAGTACATAAAGGGAAAATAGAACAAAGTGGTTGATGCACTCAATAGAAGGGTGCATGAAATGCATGCTACAACCATTAGACTTATGTACATGACAAATTTAAAACATAAAATTCTAGAAGTTGTAGAAACAAACCATGATTACGTGGAAGTTAAAGAAATATTACAACGTAACGATGTGCATCAGAAATATAAATATTAAAATCTAGAAGAGGATTGAATCCTCTTATTTAGGAACACAATTTATTTTCTCAATTCTCAAGAATTGAGAAATTCAGATTTGAAGGATATGCACAATGTGCCATATGCTAGACATCCATGATACTAGAAAACTATTACAACTATAAGAGGCCGATATTTTTGGCCTGGTATGAAGAGAGATGTGATTGATTATTTATCCAGATGCATGGAATGTTAGAATATAAAGGATGAGCACAAGCATCCAACAAGATTGTTGCAGCCATGGGAAGACGAAGAGGATTAACCGGATAATTGAAGATATATATGTTGAGGATGCATGTAATGGAAAAGATTCTAAGTGGGATAATTATATCCATTTAGTTGAATTTTATTACAACAATGAGTATCGAGAATCATTGAAGATGAGTCTGTTTGAAGATTTGTATGGTAGAAAATGCAACACACTAGTGAGTTGGGATAACTTTACAGACAAAGTCATGATTGGGCCATAATTGTTAAGGGAAATGGAAGAGTAGATGGTAAAGATTAGACATAATTTGAAAGTTGCACATGTTAGGAAGAATAACTATGCCAATAAAAGAAGAACACATAGAGAATTCAAAGTGGGAGAACATGAATTTTTAAAGCTTAAATCTAAGAGGAGCTTGTTGAAGTTGGAAAGTTTCCCAAAATTAGTAGCAAGATATTGTGGGATGTTTGAATTCCTAGAAATAATAGGATTAATTGCATGCATGTTAGCATTACCTAATTCCATGAGAATTCATATTGTGTTCGATGTATCTTTATTAAAAAAATTATGTACCTTATCCTAACCATGTAATTGATTGGACTATTATCTAGGTGGAATACGAAGGGGATTTTCGGGTGGAGCTAGTGCACATCCTGGACTAGAAATTCAAAGTGCTCAGGATCAAATCCATCAACTTGGTAAAGGGTCAATGGAAATGCTATGGTCCTAAAGTTTCTATGTGGGAGCACGAGGAGGCCATGCAAGAAGCATACCCACAAATATTTTCAATTTTTTAAGAAAACTAAATGTACATTTGTACATAAGAAAATGAAGACTCCATTTTGGCAGTTGAAGTTCTTGGAGCCACAACTCCAAGACTTCATGTCTGACCAATTCCAGATCCCATTCCTTGGGGTGTGCAGTTTGAGGATAAAAGAGAGATGTTGGTTATAATTGTTGTGTGAATCATTAAGTTACACAATTATCAAAGTATTTTGATGTAACATTTTATACATGTCAATGTGTAAATTGTATGGTGTTTTGCACTAAGGATAGTGTAGTTGGTAGGGGGAGGGCCATGTAACATCCCCATTTTTAATCCCCCAAATTAGCAATGTGTATTGTAAATATGATGTATGGATGCAGGACAATCAATGTAATATGTAAATGATGTATATTGAATAAAAGAAATAAAAATGTATCGTCACCTTCAAATGGACACAGATGACAACTTGGGAGATTAATTTCCAAAAGAGAGGGAAGGGGTCCAAGGGGGAAAGTTACCCATGTCTATTAAACCCAAAACATATTTCTAAATTATCCTTACTATGAACCTTCTACTTTCTTTTGAGTGTTCTAGAGCCCACTCATTGAATACATGTGAGAGGGTGGGTGAGTGAAGTCACCTCACATAGTTAGTAAGAGCATGGGCCCGAGTTCAATCATCCTTGGGAAGAGTGTGAGTCAAGAAAGCATGGGAGAAAGAAGGAAATCCCTATGGGGAAAATAAGATATTTTTTGGTAGTGAGAAAATATGTATGGGAAAGGGGGAGCAGTTTGGAGAAGTAGATTTTTGGATAGCAAGAGAGTTCGAAGTGCAAAATATTGAAGGGTGCTTGAAGGAAACGATAGTGGGAATGTATAGCAGCTAAGTGGAGCTATAATTTCATGGGAAGAGAGGCTATAGGCCTGTGAGTAAAAATTCTACTCAAGAAATTGTCAAGAGAAGCAAGTATTTTTCCACAGTGAGAATTCATGTTGCAGTTGTAGATTTCTGGAGTCCCTAGTAGATATATTTCTTGTAAAAAAATTGTTGGAGCCTTGGAGGGAAGTGGGATAGACCGAGGGACTGTGCGATAGAGAAGAGGAGCTCATTCCTTGGGTTGTGCAAGTTTAGGGGAAGAGTATAGGTGGATTGTAATTAGTTATGGAAATTGATTGTTGAGAGGGGGACATTAGTCAGTATTAGGGACCACCGTCTCTTGTGGATTCATAGCCCTGGCTTGGGGGTGACTTGTTGTTGAGAACTAGAACAACAAGTCTATGGTTGGAAAGAACATCCATCCTCTGTAATGAGTTGCATTTGATTTCTAAAAGATGAGTGTTTTTGTCTATGTTCAATGTTTTATTTATGGGTTTATATTGTTATGCGTAAACTCTATGTTTTTTGAGAAATTATATGTTGCTATGTGTATGTTTAATTAATGCATTCATATTTATTGGAATTGTTGTTAGATGTATGGATGTTTTTATCCCGTTGCATGTTTTTTATTTAACTATATCAAGAAAAGAAAATTTTAAAATTGTTGGATTTAATAATGGTGAACATTACAAAATTACTATATGAAACAATGCAACTATAACACATTTTTAATACAAAATTAATCATTTCAATCTAAACAAATCATATATTTTTTATATTTAATTATTTTTAATATTTTAAAATCTATTCTTATTCATAAAAAATCATATATATTTTGTATACAAATTTAGATTCATTTAAATATATATTCTTATTTTCCCTCAAGATGTAGAATAATTGATGATGRAGTGTACTTTCAAGACACTTTGTTATATGAAGTCATCGGTTCGAAACCCCAACTTACCTTATGTGTTRTGTATAGAGTGAATAAATACTTATGTGTTGTGTATAGAGTGAATAAATAATTAGAAAGAGTTTTGAACACAATGTCAAAAATAATTTAATATTTATAATTTTTAACATTAATAAAAAATTTCAAAATAAGGATAAATAGTTGATTAACATTTTCAAATAATTCATAAACAAGGTGGATGGATGTCTAAATTGACATGCATATCACAAATGTGTTAGGAGACACTATTTAGAAGATATCTTCCATCTCCCACGTGTGAGTTGTTGAAAGATACGATTATAAATAAATTGATATTGAATTAATAAATTAAGATCATAAATAAATTAATAATATTGAACAAACCACTTCATTCACACGGTGAATCATAGCTTTTAAATCTAACATTTTGCATATCTTAAAAACTCAATATATTATAATTTTTTATTTCCTATTAACAATTTTTTCCTCTTTAATAAATATCACAATTTATATTATCTTAAAAAGGAAAACAAATCAATGACAGCATATATAAATTAAAATGAGGGTTCTTTCACCTGTGGGAAAACCCAAATGAACAATAATGCTTATCCCAACATATATAAATTAAAATGAGGGTTCTTTCACATGTGGGAAAACCCCAATAAACAATAATGCTTATCCCAATACACAAAAAGATGTCTACTCACATATGTTAACACTACATAAAGTGTAATTACAATTTGTAGACAATGCATATTAGATTTTGTTTTGTCTACATATATGACTTTTAGATATTCGATCTGGGGTATTTTTCAAAGTGATTTATTGGGAATATTTTTTAAAGTGTCTATTTATAGATGTTTATTTTAATATTTATAACTTTTTTTATTTAATTAGGTGAACGTGAAGTACAAATGTTTGGTAGGTTACTATTTATAGGGCTAGTTGGTTGGGAATGAATTTTGGGAACATATGAGGAGCTTTGATAATTCT
>SNQJ01S0012229.1:0-15208 GCA_010110895.2 Picea sitchensis | reverse complement strand
CCTTGTGTGGGGATTGTACACAAGGGACATATGGATCTATAGACCTAGGAGGAGAGGTATGGATTGGACTTAGTTTACCTTACACATACCTATCAATATGAGGAGAGTGAGTCACCACTCTTGGAGATTCCATTGATGGACTAGGTTGTGGAGACCGACAACTTGTTGAGACACTTACTCCCATGATTGATCTACAGTGATGAGGATGCAGTCCTTATTGGTCTGGATGACCATATCACATGTCTGGGCACATTTGTATGGGATCCAAGTGTAGATGATATTAATAGGGTAAGTGCACAGGAGGATACAACTACCCATACATGATACATTGTGATTCATATGGGGGTCATAGTTGGTGATGGAATGCAGTGGGATACAAGAGGACTCAATAGTACAATGGACAATGGGCAGTTCAATACCTTCTCTTTTGAGGATTGTGTTGTTGAGGATTCCATTATTGACACTAGAAGTGAGAGGCATGAGGTATCACCCCAAAAATATTGTGATCAGGAGTCCCAACACTTGACATGACAGTTGAGAGTCAGTGAGGACATGATAATGGCAGCCACTAGATGAATTGATGATACACACGCATTGGTGGCAGGTTATTGTTGGAAGGCCTTGATGGAACATATAGTTCAGATAGGGGACTTTCCATTGATGACCTCCATACACTCATGGAGAGAGTGACAGTGATGAGGGTCGACTTTCCATTGAGTTTTAGTATTGGGGAGAGCATGTCATTGGTTGGTGATTTGTTGATCTCTTGTAGTACCTCACTATGGCAGAAGCATGGTCAATTAGTGGGGATTGTGTTGGGTTTGGTATGGTCTAGTAGGACAGACTCATTTCGGGTTGAGGTCATGTGTTATTTGTAGGAGACTTATGGTGTTGATATGTTATAGAAATATACTTCATAGGGCATTGCAGTTCACATCTTGATATGGGATCCAGGGATTGAAGTGTTTGGTAGTTCAGTGTTTGATGGAGTTAAGTTTCGAGTAGAGTGGTTTCTTGGGGAGTTGATTGATATTATTTGGCCATTGATCATTCCACTCATCAGGAGCATTTGGGTGTCATGCGTGGTGATAAATTGGAGAGGCACCATATTGAGGGGATTCATATTTGTCTCACACAGGTGGATTTGGGACCCCGATATCATATGCATATTGATTCAGTTATTTCTTAAGGACATGCAATATTCCAGCAGGGAGGATTGTAATGTCCCCATTATTGGACATTATTACATTGCAGAGTGTTATGCTTACCAAAGTAGCCAGATAGGGGTGACAGAGAGTTCGTGAGATATTAAGGGGTTTTATTAGTCTCGACTTGCATCATTCATCACCGGGATCCATTCCACACAACTTGGATTTGGTTATGTTGCATCTCAACGATTTTTGTAATTTTGAGTTATTATGGGTCATATCTTAATTAAATTCACTAAGAAGGTCATAATGGGCATATCACTTGGAGAAACCTATTAGTGTAATAGCTCATCGAAATCGGGAGGAAGAGAATTATAGGATAAGATGATGAGAAGTGACTTTCAGTGGTCGAAGAAGCCATAAGGATGGATAATTAACTTTTTAGAGGTAAAATGGTTAATTAATTAATTAATTAAGTGATTTAGTCAAGGAATAATAAAATAAAGTAAAAGTCACTTGGAGGGAAAAGGTCAACAACGAATTAGGGTTTCGAGAAGCTATAAAGGAAGGGTAAAGCAACCTAATTGAATTTTGTTATGATTTGATGTTGAGAGAGTTTCCAAAGGAGGAGGAGAATCGACCTTCTGTTGTTTTGTGTATTTCTAGAGGAAACCACCACCTCGATTGGTTTCAGTGTTCAGAGACACACCCTAGCCTATCAGATATACCATCTAGGTATTTCACCATGCTGTTCAGGATTATTCAGTTTGCAGTGATTTCGTAGCTCAGCCAGTGAGGGCGCAAGGGTTAGAGAGGGTTTTGTGTAGCTACACAAGACCAAGGATTATCTTCCAGATTCCTCCTGACCCAGTTGAGGACTAGCCATGGTGCATATTTTAAGCCACCATTCGTCAGAATATGACGGTGGAATCTCTCAGGGCACAATAGACAACCAAAAAGTGTGCAACTCTTGAGGAGGGACATTTGGGGTTCTAGAGGGAGTTATATATCAGATCTGAGGAAACCCTCCTGACCTAGTACAACATTGGCTAGGGCACACATTTTGAGTCATATAGCAGCAAATTTCATCGATGGAATCATTAGGGTACACTCATTGAGCCCAGGAGGTGCAAAACTCCCTAGGGGATGACATCCAGAGATTTCGACATCCGATATTAAATCTGTCGGTCATCAGTAGTAGCCTAGAGGCCAAGGTGCTTAGTTTGGGATAGTTTCTAGGAGATTATGTCGAGTATAGCCACCAGGGAAAGTTTTCCAGAGTTGTAGCAGTTGGTGTGAGTTTCTGGAACTACATCTTTTTATTGATCTATCTGTTCATGCGTAGATCTTCCCTCGTCATCTGATCATGAGTATTTTATATTATTTTATTTTATTCTAGTGATGATCCATGAGATCTAGTTGAAGATTTCATCTGCTTTCAACATATTATTTTATTTTCTGTTATTTTTCCCTCATAATACATATGAATGAGATGGTGATTGTTACTTATTATTTATGCATCATATATTCTATCTAAACATTAATCGAATGAAACATACATGAAAAAATCACCAAGAATGTTAAAAAATTAACTCAAACGCATCCATAAACCCCCACAGTATCAAATCAGACAATGGATTTGTCAGTTTAGAAGTGTTTCCTAGACTAGCCAAGTTAGAAACATTACAACTAATTGTAGTACTCTATTAAAATCCATTGAGATGATCAAATAATTATCTCCTATTTCTCATGAATAATATACAGATTTATTTATATATGATTAAGAATATTTTGTGTGATGTTGATCACAATTTAATTATGATGTTGAAGCCATCCTTCAATATTTTCTTATTATAAAAAGACTTTTGTTGCACATAAAGATCATATTGGGTTATTGATGAACCATTTTCATTTAAATCCAAGCAATAAATATTTGGGGTTTGTTTTTTATCACTCTCCCTACTCCAAGATATTCAAAGATATATCTTTTAGCCAAAGAGGAGAACCACCTCTCTAAAAATGAAGGGGGCCAGATGTCCCCATGAGGTTGTCATTTTGGTCCTAATGGATTCAAGCACCAACATATTTGGTGACCATAAAGGGGAATGATTTATTTTCAATATATTTGAGGAACCATAAATCTACATGGCTCAAAGTTTCAAGAATAATATTCAAGAAAATTGCTGCTTATTTTAAGCATGGCTCACTTTTTTTGTAATTTCAAAAAGAAACAAGAAGCACCAAAGATTCGGGAGAATGAACTCCCTGGAAACTCCATTGAAAAAATTCAAAATGAAGGGTTTCATTCATGTCATAAGGTTTATTTATATTCTTCATCAATCCCATCAATGGGTTTGCAAGACTCAAAAAAATGGAGAAATAATCAAAGATGGAGGCGATTTCATAATACCCCTTTAAATCTACCAGAAATAGACTTTCAAATGCCCAATATTCCTATAGAATTTTTTTCTACATTCTTTGGGGATGCTTCAAAAGATGCATAGAAACACTTGATTAATTTTAAATGTACATGTTATGATTTGAAACTCACTGAAGACAATATTACATGTAGATTATTCCTACAAACTCTACAAGAGGATGATCTTGAATGGTATAGTTCATTAATGACTAACTCTATTACTAATTGGGCTGCATTAGAAGATTCATTTGCAGAAAATTTCATCCCAAAGGTGCATTCATATGTTTTTGTTGATGTTTTAAATGTTGTTTCCCACCCACCCTCTCTCACATGGACACAAAAAGATGAAATGAATGATTCATAAGAAGAATATCATGAAACACTGCGAGACTTTCTGAATCAAATCTCATTGCTGAGAACGAATGAAATAATTCCATAGACCAAGAAAAGGATATCAGCATCACATATAATCCATATGAAGTCATTTCGAACAACACATTTGAAAATCAAATTGAGGATCCTCCACCAAATACACAAGAAGATTCCATCCTTGTGATATATGATGAAACATCACAAGACAAATTGCAGCAAGAAGAATTGATGGAAGAAATGAATCATGAGAATAATGATGAGCAAGATCACCCTTACAAGAAAGAAGAGTCTTTCCGAGAGATTTTTTATGAATCAAGAACCTTGGAAGTGGCTGGAAATAAGGAAAATGATGAATGTATTCTTATGTTGAAAAATCCTCAGCCAATCAAAGACAATAATATTCTTGAGCAACCAATAATTGAATTTATTGAATTATGGTTCCAAAGCATTGTTGGCCAAACAACACAATTAAATCTTCACCATAATTGGTATAAGTTTTGTCCAGTACATATTGAGAGTGCCCCTGATTCATTTGTACAATTCTCATCATATCTCATAATTTTGGAGTTCATTCCAAAAATCAGATCAATGCTTGAATGGCTCCATTGGAAATCTACCTACACCTAAGGTGCCCCTTTCTTTCAGGTAAGTTAGGGTAGGTAGATCATGTATGCACATATTTTGTTTCTTCAATTAAGTTTTGCATAATTAAGTAGTATTTATATTGAAGTTTGAAGATAACTCCATAAAATAAGAAGAGATACAAGGGTTCAATTTGAATATGACTACATATCCCAAAGGAGAAGGTAACCGGTCTTGAGATTCTGGTGTTCTTAGCAACTCGTCAATGGAGCCAGTTGTTGACCAAAATTTGGCCATCTATACACTCTTGGATTAATAAAAAAAATGATATCATAAGGTGAAGATTTTTGAACTAATAAAGTTCCTTTAATAGTCCTCGGTCTCAGCTTCGTCACTTATTTTTCATATCAAAAATCCAAGTTCGTATGCTAAAGATATCCATGTTTAAAGTTTAAATCGAAAAAATGATCCTCTTTAATGTGGAATAAAGATAATATTTTGGAAGTGCTCTTAAATTTTTTTGGGTTCAAGACCCTTGAAAATCTTCTTGTATTGGGTTCAAAACCCATAAAAAACTATCACTTGTGGGAACCCACCATACTCATCCCACACTTAAAAATTTTCTCATCTCTTAATCCACCTCCCTTATCCCTTACTTTCCACCACTACATACTTAGTTTTATTTCAAATTGTGGCAGGAAGGACTCACTCACCATATCCCATTACATCTCTCATGCCTGCTCACCTTTCCCTGCCCACCTCATTTTTCACCCCCTCACTTTCGCTCCCCTCAAAATACCACCCTCTCTCGATTTCCTCACCCCTCATCCCTCAATCATCCCATACTTAACATTTATTTGAGTTATGGCAGTCGTTCGGACTCACCATAACTCAAATAATTCCCTCCCCCTAACTTCCCAACCTGCTCACCCTTCCCCTCTCCCCTCATTTATCCCCCCTTACCTCACCCTACNCCCACCTCACCTCACCTCACCTCACTCCCCCTCACCCCGCTCCCTACATTTATCCCTCCCCTTTTACACCACCTAAATTTCTACCCTACCCCCTACATTACCCTTTCCCACTTTTCTACACTCCCGTGACTCCCACACTTAACTCCTCTCATAAAACATTATTACTATTATATTACTCACCTTTAACGTTTCCACTTTATACATTATTTTATTTAATCCGCATGTAACCTTATGCCATGTGCCCAAATTTCTTTGTATGACATGGAAATATGTTTAATCCTATGGAGGAGTGCCACATGGAAGCCAATTAATTGGAGACACATGGAAATATATTAATAGCTTAACGAAATTTAATCCAAGGGCCCAGATTTGTTCATGAATTTTGATCAATGGTGGCTGAGTCACGATCTTGCAGAGGCCATAACTTGAGCTCCGGGTGTCATAATTGCTTAAAATTTATACCGTTTGAAAGGTATTTTGATGTAKAAGATGATAGTATAGGTTTCRAATTCTGAAGGGGGATAAAATTTCCACAGAAATTAAAATATCAGTCAGCTGCAGTTTTAATGGGCATGCGTGACAACTCAACTTCTCAAGCTCATATATTGATATCTAGGCAACAGATTTTGGAAAATTTTATATYGTTGGAAAGATAAGACGATGAATATCACATATGAAATTATTTCCATGGCTAATAATTTTATTATCATTCCCAGATAATTAAAACACAATCATCCTCTCTTAAAATAAAAAATAAAGTTTAATTAAAAATTTTATTAAAAAAAGGAGAGGGACCCATTTTCAATATACTTATATTAATGATGTGAGTTCATCAATGGGGAATTGATGAGGCATTAATTAAAATATTGTTTCAAGAAGAAACTTGTATGGGAATTTCTAGAACGAAGAAACCCTAACTACTCAAGTAGTTAGAAAATCTCTCCTTAAAAAGAGAAGAGAGGCTCCATCAAAGGTCCAAGAATCAGTATTGTCAAAGGGGTAGGGCAGAAGATCAGAGGAAGAAGAAGGTAAATCCATGGATACACAATCAAGCTTCTGATCAAAAGAAATGAATCTCCATCTTCTCCATTCTTTTCATTCTTCTCCACTACTTCTCATAGTTTTATGCTTGAATCTCAGAGTTGGGCACAAGGCTGAGTTGTTGAGTTTTCTTCTTATAGTCTTTTGAGATATTTTCTTATATGACCATGGAGTATTTGTAGAAACATACATGTTTGTCAAATATTTTGTAATGAAGACCATATTTCATGAATAAAACACCACAAAAAATTGTTTTGGGGTTGATATTGACTGTAACTTGTAACTTTGAGTTTTAAGTATGAGATATTTGAGGTTAACCTATCAATTTCTCTTTTATTACTAATTTCAATACTCTATTAAAATTATTTGAGATGATCAAATAATTCTCTCATATTTCTCATGAAGAAGATATGGATGTATTTATATATGATTAAGAAGATTGTGTGTGATGTTGATCACAATTTAATTATGATGTTGAAGCCCTCCTTCAATATTTTCTTATTTTGAAAAGACTTTTGTTGCACATAAAGATCATATTGGGTTATTGAAGAACCATTTTCATTTAAATCCAAGCAATAAAGATTTGGGGTTTGTTGTCTAGCACTCTCCCTACTCCAATATATTCAAAGATATATCTTTTAGCCAAAGAGGAGAACCACCTCTCTAAAAATGAAGGGGGACAGATGTCCTCATGAAGTTGTCATTTCGGTCTTGACGGATTCAAACATCAACATTTTTGGCAACCATACTAATGAGCTATTTATTTTCAAGATATTCGGGGAACCGAAAATCCCCATGGCTCAAAGTTTCGAGAAGAAGATTCAAGAAAATTGTTGTTTATTTTAAGCATGGCTCACCTTTTTTGTAATTTCAAAAAGAAACGAGAAGCACCAAAGATTCGAGAGAATGAACTCTTTGGAAACTCCATTGAACAAATTCAAAATGTAAGATTTCATTCATGTCATAATGCATCTTTATATTCTTCATCCATCCCATCAATGGATTTTCAAGACTTGGCAAAAGGGAGAAATACTCAATGAAGGAGGCGGTTTCATAATACCCCTTTAAATCTACCAGAAATAGATTTTCAAATGCCCAATATTCCTATTGAAAATTTTTCTACATTCTTTGGGGATGCTTCAGAAGATGCAAAACAACACTTGATTAATTTTAAAGGTACATGTTATGATTTCAATCTCATTGAATACGATGTTACATGTATATTATTCCTACAAACTCTACGAGAGGATGGTCTTGAATGGTATAGTTCTTAAATGACTAACTCCATTACTAGTTGGGATGTGTTAGAAGATTCATTTACAAAAAATTTCATCCCAAAGGTGCATTTATATGTTTTTGTTGATGTTTTAAATGTTGTTGACCACCCACCGTCTCCCACATGGACACAAAAAGATGAAATGAATGATTCAGAAGAAGAATATCATGAAACACTACATGAATTTTCTGAATCAAATCTTGTTGCTGAGAATGAAGGAAAAAATTCCATAGGCCAATAAAAGGATATCAACATCTCATATACTCCATATGAAGACATTTTGAACAACAAATTTGAAAATGAAATTGAGGAGCCTCCACCAAATACACAAGAAGATTCCAGCCTTATGATAGATGATGAAACATCACAAGAGAACTTAAAGCAAGAAGAATTTATGGAAGAAATGAATCTTGAGAAGAATGATGAGCAAGATCGCCCTTATAAGAAAAAATATTATTTTCAAGAGATTTTTTATGAATCAATAACCTTGGAAGTGGTTGGTTGAAAATAAGGAAAATGATGAATTTATTCTTATGTTGAAAACTCCTTAGCCAATCAAAGACAATAGTATTATTGAGCAGCCAAGAATTGATTTTATTGAATTATGGTTCCAGAGCATTGTTGGCCAAACAACGCAATTAAATATTCACCATACTTGGTATAAGTTTTCTCTACTACATATTCAGAGTGCCCCTGACTCATTGGTACAGGTTCTAACATATCTCAAAATTTTGGAGTTCATTCCACAAATCATATCAATCCTTGAAAGGCTCCATTGGAAATCTACCTACACCTAAGGTGCCCCTTTCTTTCATGTAAGTTAGGGTAGGTAGATCATGTATGTACATATTTTGTTTCCTTAGTTCAGTTTTTCATAATAAGGCAATCTTTATATTTAAGTTTGAAGATAACTCCATGAAAGAAGAATAATTACAAGAGTTAAATTTGAAGACGAATCTATATCCCAATGGAGAAGGTAACTGGTCTTGAGATTATGGTGTTCTCAAAAACCCGCAGGAAATCATTTTGCCGCAGTTGGAGCCATTTGTTGACCAAAATTTGGTGATCTATATTTTCCCACTCTTGGATTAATAAAAAAATGATACCAGAAGGTAAAAATTTTTGAACTATTATAATTTTAAAGGGGAAAAAGGTGCCTCTTTCATGTGGAATAAAACTAATATTTTGGAAGTGCTCTTAAAAATTTTCAGGTTCAAGAACCTTGAAAATATTCTTGTATTGGGTTCAAAACCCATAAAAAACTATCACTTGTGGGAACCCACCATACTCATCCCACACTTAAAAATCTTCTTATCTCTTAATCCACCTCCCTTATCCCTTACCTTCCTCCAGTCTGTAATTAGTTTTATTTCAAATTGTTGCAGGAAGGAATCACTCACCATATTCCCTTACATCTCTCATGCTTGCTCACCTTTCCTCGCTCACCTCATTTTTCACCCTCTCACTTCTGATCCCCTCAAAATATCCCCCTCTCTCCATTTCCTCACCCCTCATCTCTCAACCATCTGATACTTAACATTTATTTGAGTTATGGTAGTTGCTCAGACTCACCATAACTTAAATAATTCCCTCCCCCTCACTTCCCAACCTGCTAACACTTCCTCGCTCCCCTCATTTCTCACTCCTTACCTCACCCTACGTCATCCCCCTCATCTCTTCCACCTACAAACTACCCCCTACCTCACTGTAGTGCCTTTAAATAAAAAAAATTGATATAAATCATTTTAATTGCAAAAATAGATTAATCACTAGAACATATAAAATTTATCTAGCTAAACATAATAGCTTACGGACAACCTCATAACACATCATATTCCTTAAATTGCATAAAAAAATTATATAAATTAACATACCTTGGTCTGATGCTAACCCTTTGCTTTCCACTTGCCTTGTTGACCCTCCTACTTCTGCCTTGCCCAACTTGAAGCCACGGACCAACTCTCCCCAAAACCGAATTTCCACCCTACCAACTAGGACAACTACCTAGCTCCAGGATACCATATGGATATCCTGGCCCCCGTGCCCAAAACCCCCAACAAACCGGTGCCCCCTGTACTAATCCTCCAGACTACAGAAATCAACTCTCCTCTCTACAAATCCAAGAGAGCCCCCAAAATAAAATTTCCCGTAGAATGATCCTCCCTGCCTTCGTAAACCTCCTCCCCTCATATCCCTCCTTCACCGCCCTTTCTCCTCATTTATTACCTTATGTACACATTCATTACCCTATCCGATTATTAATGCTTTATCCTATTATTCATGTCACCTTATCCGTTTATTAATGCCCCTTATCCCCTCCGTATACATAACCTTTAATTTAACAATATAATTTATTAACCCTATTAATTTAATACCCATGTCAATGAATGTAACATGTAATTAATTAATCAAATTGTAACCATTAATTAATTAATAAATATTTAATTAGTATCATTATACCAATCTTTGTTTAATTAATAATATGTTAGAAAAATTAATTACCTAATAATTTTACATAATAATTCCCTAAACATATATATTCTACTAGGGTTTATTTACATACACCCACCCTTCAATAAACCGTGTCCCAAAGTTAAAGGTGTCTTATGGTACAAAGGAAAAGAAACTTGGTTTACATATTCATAACAATTAACCGACATTATCGATTAAAATGAAATTGAAAACTCATGCATACTAGTGTACATGTACACTAGTATGTGTAAGAAATGCATGTGTAGCTAATTTGCCTAAGTCGTGCATGTCCTAATAATCAAAACTATCATCCTTTAGTAATTTATGTATGCATCCAATCAGGTCAACAAATTAGTCTTTTATAAAAGACAACAACCAATCAATTGTTTGATAAATTCCTTAATTACAATTATCAGTTTCAACAATTTTATTTAGACAATTGTTGAAACGGATAATTGTGGTTTAGTTACGTAGTATGAATATTCATATATACATTTTTATTTTTTTTGAAGGGAAACATTAAATTCCACCACAGACAAATCTCCATGCCTTCTCAACTATTATTGCCTGCTCATCCTTCCTCCTAACCTACTTCCGTCTCCATTCCTATCCTTCCTGCCTCTTCAGACTATCTTGAGGCGTCAACTATATTGACCTAAATCCAAATAGGGCCAGGTAAGCCGAGGAAGTGTGGCTATCTCGTCAAACTTCCTTAGCTAGCAGGCATCTGATAGGTCATCATCACATGTCTTGGGGCGTGTGAACTTCTTACCCGTCCTCCCACTTGACTTCAGGTTTAAGGATACAGTGGAAATGCCTCCACCCTCCTAATGAGATCCTTAAACTGGTCCACACCTACAATGGAATATCGGTGGCATCGTGTTGTTGGGGGTTTTGTCATCGTTTATTAGGTTTTAGGCTGAGTGTAATCACACGAAATCAATACGGATCCCTATATCCTTAGCAATGCATCCAAACCAATATAAATTCCACATACAATATTCATACCATAATGTTTCTCGGTTAGTGGTCACGATATCCACTTTCGTCATCATTATCCCTTGGAATTTTTCATAGCCCATTAACACCGGGTAGAAGTCACGTGGCTTTTCAAACTCATCCATTTATATGCATTATCATCGTAATAATTGCATACTATAATCATTTCAATTTGGTGTCACAATGTACAGATAATTTAACATCAAAGTTTTCAGGTTAGAAATAGATCTCCCTTAATATCCCATAATTCTATTTTGACACCCATTCATAAGAGTATCATCTACCCAAAATAGATTACATCATATACAACATCGACTCTGTAGCATTTAAACATTAATTAAATTCACATTCTCTATTATGTCACATCATATACATCATCATCAATAACATTTAAACATTAATTAAATTTACATTCTCACAATAATAGATGCGTGGTATCATCATCAATAACATTTAATCATTCATAAAAGTTCATACACTTAAAGATTTAGATTCATAATAGTTTCATTGTGACTAGAAAATAAAGAGTATATAGACCTCGATAATCCACGGATGTCTAAGTCAAAGGAGGTGTTACATACACCCATCCTTGAAAACATGTTCTCGAGGTGGTCCAAAAAGTGAGGGATAGTCTCGTCGTGGTGTCTCAACATCTTCCCAAGTAACAAATCCTAGACTATACTCGTCCCGGACCTTCTTGGTCTGCACGGATGGTTCCTGGTTGTCAAACTCTCTGGGGTCCAATATGTGTAATTGTTCTACCATGAGAGTTCCCATTTCCTATACCTGCAATTCCTTCCGATTTATTTTATGTGATTCATCGACAACATAATGGCGATAAACGGATACATGAAATACATTATGAGTTTATGCAAGTGGGGTGGCGGTATGTGAGGCGATATACTGTAGCGGGTCCAATTTTATCTTGGATCTTGAATGGTCCCTATAAACTGAGGTGAAAACTTTGTCCCCTTCTTTAGACGATATGCGGTACTCTTATTAGGCTTGATCTGAAGGAAAACCTGGTCTCCACTTCATAACCCGGCCGGTCAGGTGTGCATCCATAACACTACGCCTATCTGTGCTTCCTTTAATTTCTGCGCTAATCTGAATCCCCTTTGTTCCTCCATTTCTTGAATCAATTATTGTTACTCGATTCTTCTATTCTATCCCAACTCAATGAAGACCTTGCATGGCCTCCCATACAAAGTTTACATTAGGGTGGCATTCAGATGGAACTATGATAACTGTTATTGTAGGTACTTCTCCCAATGGGTTTGGGAGAAGTACCTACCTTTGGTTTTGATTATCCATGACATCCTAAGCATGTCTTCCATGACTTGATTTACTCTCGGTTTTCCATCGTTTTAGGATGATAAGTTGTGCTAAAGTTCAGGTCCCTAGCAGCTGTTGTAAACTTGTCCAAAACCTAGAAGTGAATCCCGGAGTCCCTATCTGAAATGATCTTCTTAGATTATCCCATGTACAAGCGGATAACCTCGCTTAAAACACCACGTGCCCTCAGTGACATCGTAAGTGTCTCTAACGAATAAAATGAGCACTCTTAGTTAACATCCACTATCACAAAGAATGGCATTGTGTCTATGAGATGTGAGTAGCAGCCACAACAAAATCCATAGAGATGACTTCCCATTTGGACATAGGAACATCAATGTGGTTGTGGATGCACGATAGGATGATGGTGGTGCGGCTTTCCTTGTTAGCACTTTCGGTGTTTGGCGATGATATGGACTACATCACGCTTCATGTTTACCCATAATAAGAGCTTCCTCATGTTTGTGTGCATCTTCTTCACACCCGGATGCTTCGAATAAAGTGCTCTATGAGTTCATTGATTGATCTTAGAGATATCCCCATTCTAGAGGGATGTACATCCTTCCTCAATGTCTGCCGATCGTATGTTTGAACTATATCCTTCATACTTTGGATATAATTGCCTCCGGCCTCTGGAGGTTTGAGTAACCTTTAAATACCAAATGCCTCCTTGGAGTTGTGTCAACAGATGTTCCCTCAGATTGACTTTAAGGTTACCAAGGAGAGAAAATACGTGGCCTCCTACTCAAGTGTCTGCGACCATTTTGCTTTCCCTTGATATGCGAAATACCAAAATCGTACTCACTCATAAACTCACTCCATCGCCTTTACCTAGCATTGGATCTCTTTGAGTGAAGAGATGTTTTAAACTTTGATGAATTGTTACAGCTCAAAGTCTAAAGCCCACAAGATAGTGCCTCCAAATTTTCGAGCTAGCATTACAACTACCAACTCTACATCATGAGTCGTATATCTCTTAGTGTTTCTTCAACTTCCTTGGCGCGTAGGCTATCACTCCTCCCTGCATTATACTGACTCCCAACCCTTGCTTTGAGGCATCCGTCGCGGTAGTGAAGTCCCTTTTCCATATCCGACACTTTCGTGGGGTAGGCGCTTGGTTAGTAACCTCTTAAGCTCTCAATGAATGCACTATCACATTCTTAAGTCCATTCATACTTGACCCCCTTGCATTGCATAGTGATGGGTTCACTATTTTTGAGAATCCTTCCACAAATATCCGGTGTGACCATTATTGTGAAGCTTCTCACCTCATGGGCATTTTTAAAATGGCCCAGCCCACTCCACTTGTGGCTACCTTTGCAAGGTCCCTGGATATTCCTTTGTCGAAAATGATATGACCTAAATAGTGGATCTCTTTACGGAAGAAGGAACGCCGATAGCTTCCCATACAATCATAGATGATTTTAGAGTAATTTCGCCCATGAAGTGGGGAGCCTCTAATTTTTAATGAAATTTTTTGTATTAGAGTGATTTTTAAACTTATTTTATTAGCACGTAATTTATTTTAAGGTAAAAATGGTGTACAGGGTTAGCCCATGTTTTTAGGAGGGATAGAGGGAACAAATTATATTTAGCCCTGAAATTTGGAGGAACAAGCTTCCATTAGCCAAGTTTCTAGAAGAGGGATAGAGGAAAACAAATTATATTTAGCCCCTGAAATTTGGAGGCACAAGCTTCCATTAGCCAAATTTCTAAAAATATGGGAATTTATGATAGCTTCTTCGCCCTGCCATTTGGTAAAATCGGGATTTATGGTTTAATTTTGCCCCGATTTTGTGGTATGGGCAGTGGGAACTCAGCACTGGGTAGCCCGTTCAATCGTGGGGATGCCCGTTCAATCGTGGATTTCTGGCTGAAGCAATAGCTCGTGTAGGCATAAGGGTTTTTGATCGGTTGCCGAATTACTTCAACTATTTTACAAATTATCGGGTATCTGTGTCGACCGAAGGTAAGGTGTTTTTAAATCCTTCTGGTTGTACTTCGTTTGATGGGGCAGTGATGGGTATTTCAATGACCCTTTAATTCCCTTTGTTTTGATCCCAAATATATATATTTATATTTTTTCAAATTGGATTTTTTCTCCATTGTGGTCCGCGTAATTTTTTTTTCTTAGATCAGATGTTGGGTTGGGCATGAATTGTCAGTCTCCAATGTGTAATTATCATCAGTAAGCTCAGTGTTTTGCCCTATTGCGGTGCAAGTAAAATTAGCTCATAGGATTTGAAGGGTTGATCAGGAGCCAGACATGCCCACTTTTTATGCAAACTATATACATTCCCTATTTATGGATTGGAAGGGTTGATCAGGAGCTTACTGGATTGACCAACACATCACATGTTTTCGGGAATGTTCCTGATAGAATGCGAGTTGTATATGCCCTAGTTTTTCCACATTAGAATCAGTACCTCACTAGATTGACGGTGTGCGATTGACTCTTTGTTAGAAGGCAAGGTCCTGAAAAGTTTTACACGAGTGTATCAATTTTGGGCTTCTAGGGTTGTTTGTTTTGAGTGGAAGCGATCCTCTGAATTTGAATGCACAACTGCTAAGTGAAGACTATGTTGTACGC
>SNQJ01S0012228.1:212025-231664 GCA_010110895.2 Picea sitchensis | reverse complement strand
TATAATCCTTAACCATTATAACATCGACCCACTTGATTCCCAACACATATCACACCCAACCCATGTAATAGTAGGAAACCTTAACCCTGGTGACTATTAACCCGTATAACCCTTAACCTATAACCTATGAACTTATAAGACTTAACCCCTGTCATGATTATCCCTTAACTCTTATAATCCTTATTGCATGTAATCATTATAACACATAATGGATTTAACTACTATTAGGCCCACTCAGGTTGTACTCCTATGACCATTAACAAGTATACCCACTATAACCATTAAAACCTATAGATCCTAACCCCTATAATGAACATTTATCATAATCACTATCACCACTAACAAATTTAATTCCTAACCTCTATTAGTATGTACATGTTTCTAAAGTCTGTGCATGTTCTATAATGCATGTGCTTTATTTGAAATTATTTTTTTGGGCTCCTCACCTCACCAAATCGTTTGCATACTTAGTTGCTTGGGATAGGATTGTTGTTTGATTGTGGAATTGATTGTGTGAGTCATGTTTGAGTTTGGAAATCCTCCCATCCTGTCATTGTATGTATCTAATCTAACCATGTTAAATTTCAGTCCATACAAGCACAAATTGAAAAAAATTCAGCGTTGGCCCCATCCACTTGTTAGTTATAAGTGGGATCAAGTACATGAGCAGACGAACCTTATTGTTGGCTTTTGATAGAATAACCAAAGAATATTTGATTGTCGAATTGTTTGTTTGACTCATGGTTGAGTCCGTAAACCCTTATGTTTATCCTCTTTTTTTGATGGATACCACTCTCTATTAGGCTCTGCAGTTGCATGTTGGACAAACTTTTCAATGATATTTGTAACTAAAGGAGCTAACCTGATCCTAATGCATGCCATAGAAAACCAATAAAGCCTCATGATCCCAATGCCCATATGCCTCCAACCTTGTAAAATTTGTATAAGATATTTTGAGAATGATAATTTTGAAGGTGCTAGGCCTATTCCTACACACCCCGACGATATCAACTCTCATTGACAATCAATGTATTGATCCCTTTTAGTTTTGGGTTGTTAGTATTTTGAAATGCACACACCTTTCAATCTAGTGAAAGTTCAATTAATGTCTCCTGTTACTGTAGGGTTATAAAGCCTCATGATCCCAATGCCCATATGCCTCCAACCTTGTGATCTAATGATCATTGGGTGACAACTATCATGAAGGGTGATGACTAAGACTAGGGGCAACTTTAAATTCTAGGAATGACCAGGCCCACATCAAGTGAAGGGCGAAAATTAAGAAGGTACGTGTGTTGTCCCATTCCACTAATGTAACAAAGCATCCATTCATTTGGAACACTAAAACCGACAAATCGATGACTCCACTAAATTGGGTTTATTCAGTTTACATGATGAATTGATGATGAAAATAAGTGTGATCAAATTCAAAGGTCTAGAAACCCTCCCACATAAGTTAATGCATCACAGAATAGTCCCATCCATGTTCAAATTTTAAATGCGACAAAATAATTTGAAAAAATTTCAAATTGGCCCCGTCCACGGAGTCCTTTGTTAAAATTATATCCCAAGTACAATTTCCTTTTAAAATTTGTATAAAATATTTTGAGAATGATAATTTTGAAGGTCTTGGGCCTATTCCTACACACCAAAACGAGATCACCTCTCATTGACCGGTCGGTGTATTGAGTCCCTTTTAGTTTTGGGTTGTTGTATTTTTTTCAATTGCATGCCTTTCAATCTAGTCAAAGTTCAAAATTAAATATTCTCCTTCATTCTTGTAGGTTTATAATCCTCATGATCTCAACCGCCCATATCTCCAACCGCGATCTAATGATAAGTTGGGTGACAAGCGTCATGAAGGTGGCGACTAAGACTAGGGCAACTTCAGTTCAAGGCTGGAATTAGCCAGGGCCCACATCAAGTGAAGGAAGAAAAATTAAGAAGGTACATGTGTTGTCCCATTCCATGTCAGCAAAAACACATCCATTCCTTTAGAATTTTCTGACCCGAACAAATCAATCCACTAAATTAGGTTTTGCCGGTTTATGATGAATTGATGATGGAATAGAGTGAGTCTTGAGTCAAGTTTGAGTCCAAAACCCCTCCCACATCATTAATTAAATGCGAAATGGTCTATCCATAATCAATTTCAATGCAGTTCAAAAAGCGGTTGGAAAATTTCAACTTTGGCCCCATTCACAGTCAATGTGCTCGTGTCTGAATCCTAGTACAGTTTCTTACAGAAATTTGTATAAGATATTTTGAGAATGGTAATTTTGAGTGTTAAGGCTATTCCTACACACCACGACAGGATCACCTCTCATTGATAGTCAATGTATTGATCCCTTTTAGTTTTGGGTTGTTAGTATTAGGGTTTATGGTTTACATGATTCAGTGAAGTGGACAATACCTACATTCCATTGGTATGGTGGAATACTTGATGGCTTGAATAAGCTCCTCTTGGTTTGAGAATAGTTCATTCTCTATTAAGCAGGGGCAACCAAGTGAGAATTGAGCTCTAGTCTTCGCCTCACATCCTCTCATTCCCCATATTACCTAATTTGAAATTCTAAGGAACACGTATCATATACTATATAATACAAAATAAAGTATATAAAGGTCATATAAAGGAAATGCTAGGCATACCTCTTCTTTTCAACAATTCAATCATCAATCATCATGTTAAGAACCTGAATAAGTCTACAAATATGAATCACATACAAATCTTGAATACACAATGAAATCCATAGTGAACATTCACACTATATTGATACCAAACCCAACGAGGCAGGGCACTTGCGGAAAGAGCTAAAAACTATTGAACTTGATAATACCGCTTTGCTTTACGGACTCCGTTTAGTGATGTTTTTGAAATTGGTGAAATTGTGAGAGAGACTCGCCTATCTGTAACTTTCTTGAAATTTATTTCGACTGCTACAAAATAATAACAAATCCGCGCCGTAAATCCCTTGAGAAAAAACCACGAAAATTTCGATTTTAAAGGCCTCAATATCTTGACCTTAGGACTCAGGTTTAGGTCAGTTTTTTAATTGGGTGTTTTATGAGAGGAAATTAGATTTACAACCCTTTTTCTGCAAATTTTGCACCGAAATATGCAAACTTCGATAATGTGACCCCTCTTTTCTGCTCCGAAAAAATCTGCAAATATGAAAATGTTGCCTAACTCCGAAGCCACAGGAAAGTGCCAAAATTGCCACTTTTAAGGGCAAAATACAGATACAAAATATCACAATAAGATCCAAAAATATCTGAATACAATCACTACACAAGATATATATGAAACCATATAGAAAACCACAACTTTATTATATCAAACTCTTGAGGTGAGACAGCAAATGGATCCTATTATGGAAGGGATCTATCACGTTCACTTGCCTCCTTGAGGGGAACCACCATCCCTATGAGCTGCTCAAACCTGTCACTTCTCTTCATATCTCATTACATTGAACCCCTTTATATGGTGCTGCCATCACCTAAGAACAATCTAGAAGAATCTTCTAGAGTGAAACCTTCTAAAAAGTCTCTTGTTTATTATATCTAATTACCCATTTATTATATCCTAACTACCATAGTGGGCCTTATTTAATATTCCATAGTGGACCCTGTTTCACCTTACATTGAATATTTCCATATTATCACTATAGACCCCTCATTTATCTACTCTCGCTACATACACATCATGTTCTTCATCCAACTCAACATCTATCTTCGAGGATCTGAGTTCGGAGATGGAAATATTGGTGAAAGGCTCATTCTATCAACATCATCGTCAACGTCATTTTCACTACTATAACTATCGATATCATCAATGAGATCAACGTCTCCTACATTTGGATGGTCAACTTCTTCAAATTATTTGTCTGACACTTCGACTACATGAGCCACTTGCTTTTGATCTACATAATCATGATCTTTTTCTTGTTATTATCTTCATCCTCGGCTTCCACATGATTATACTTTATTGGTCTTCCTCTTGGATCATATCTAACAGCATATGACCAACCTGCTTTACCTGGTACCTCTGAGTAAAACACTTGCTTACATTGACTTGGAAGGAAGGAACATAAAGGCTCTGTGCAGTTCAAAAGCGCTATTAACCATGGTAAATCCATTATCATGCTTTCAATAACAATTCTTCGGAGGATCCAAGTTCATGCATCGTAGCTGCAATACCATTTAACCTCAAACAAAACTATTTTAAAGGAATTAAAATCACGCAATTATATCCTCCAAATGGCCATAGTACCTATTCTAGAGTTTCTTCCAGATTTCTGTCAATTCTATAGGAAATGTTGAAATTATGAAACTTGTTATAGTTATCCCACAATCGAGGTTTTCATCTTATCATCAACATTTTTTGATACAAAATTTATGACCATTACAACACATCCTTGTGATGTTTCATGCGATAACATGGACAACAAACCAAAAATACATTGCCGATTAATAATCCTCATATAGGATTTACTAAATATATATTTCAAAATTAAACAAACCAAATACATTGAAAAATTGGGGAAAAAACTAGGAAATGTGGGTAAAATTTAAGACAAAGGCTAAATCAACTTCCCCTTGATGTGGGCAGAATTGATCACCGATGGCTTGATGCTGTACATTTTGATCATCTTACTCACCTTTCCATGATAACCTACCAAAGTATTCTTAGGTATATTCTATCAATGCTCCATCCAATCCAAGGTTGTTTGCAATGTATAAATGTAGGCATCCCACTCTCCGAGCAACTATATGATAGCATAAAATTTAATATCATTAATTAGTATTGTTAATAAGTAAGATAATTTAATAAATGTGTAATATATTAAAATCTACCTCAGCATCTAATAATTACCTTTCACAATCCTCATTTTACCTTTCCCCAATAGGACCTCCACTTCCAATTTGTTGATGGAGTCAAGATGCCAAATCCGAGGCACATTCATATTTTCTACTAATTTAGATAGAGATTATTCTCCACCATCCATTGATATACCATGTCCCTCAAGCATAGAACCCTCCAGACATGCTTTTTTGTCTAACAAAAGCCTTCAGTGTCTTCAATTGCCTCTCCACCATCACATCGACCTTGTGATATGCTTTGGTCCACATAGTTCAATCTCCTCAACTTGGTGTATGAGGTAGTGTTCTGTGCGTGAAAATGTTGGAGGTAAATATTGTTTCATTTGACACATTAGTCGGGGAATTTATCTCTTCCAATACCTTATATCTTCTTTGGATTTCTTTTGATGATAGCCACCTACAAATGTCGATGCAATAAAATAATGTCAAGGCATACATAAATTTGGAGATTAAAGATAATATGTCAATAAGTTAGCTACAAATCACATAAGAAGTACATTTCCTTATAAAACAATACTTATATCATGTATTTTTCAAGTACATAAATAATTTGTTTTATGTTGTTGTCAAAGTCATCTAGGAGAGATAAAGGTAGAACATCTTTGTAACAAAAACAAATAATTATTATTTGTTTCCAAAAAATGTGTACCAATAAGGAAATATATTATAACCTACCAATTAACTTAATGAATGTATGCCAACCATGTGTTTTAACCCCACCAAAACCACCTTTTTTTCGTTAAGATATTTTTGTATATTCGATGAAAACCCCGTCGGAAGCCTAATTTTTGAATGAACTCTTTTACAATATTGCTCTGTTGCTCGAGTCCAATAACCAAAGGAAGACTAGTATTACGATTTCACGACCATCACCATGAGAATTAATAATAACACTTTTCAGTAATGTGATTAACTCTGGATGTCACAACAAATCTTTCCAATTCTCTCTTTATTGGTCCTTCCATCTAATATTAAGCCATAACAAGTACATTATGTTCTTCTCCGATATGCATTATCAAACAAATGAACTATTTGTAGGGGTGCAAATGTAGTATGACAATCCTTGAATTACGTTCGGGTAACTTTTCATTTTTTGTGGAAGCCCATTCGTGCCTTCATGATATTCATGAAACATCAGCAAATTGAAATTAACACTGAATTAATGGGACAAAATGAAATTAATGCTAATAGAATTAACCAAGATTTATATAATATGTCATAGATAAATAATTTGTACCTTGTGATTTCTAATATATTCCAACTTCCATAGAAGAGGTGTTATTCTTTGTGGTTTCATTTCTTCTTTACCATTGAAATTTGCTTTGTCGGTAGTTCGATGTAGCTATGGTTCTTAGGAAGAAGGTACCTATACTCATCAAACACTTCCTTTCTTAAACTCCTTGAGCGATGGGATTTTATCCTGGGACCACAAAATGAGCATGCAAATTTACTCTTTGTTTAAAGACCTACAAGATATATGAATTAATGTGGCATCAAATTAGAGTTACAATTTAAAAATAATGCATGATTTTGTCAATATATATATATAATATTAAATCAAAAATAAAGTAACAATATACCACAAAATGTGTTAACCCAAGAGAATCATGGTGTCCATGATAGTATTCCATGGAATTGAAATTGTTTTGCCTATTGGTCTAGAGATGTCATACATGATAGTGACGCCAACCCATAACTTCAACAACTCATCGATAAGGGCTCAATATCCACGTTCATATCTTTAACTTGGTGCCTACCTAATTGGTTCAACCTGTGCATGATTAATTATACTTATCTGGATGTCATGATTTGTATATATAAACGGAATAATTACCATGCACAGAACAAAGAAATGAAATATTTTGTCCCTGCTAAGGCAAATAAAAGATAATTAAATGCACGGAACAATCATTTGCCAACGTTGTGTGCTCTCTGTGATAGAGCTGTCAAGGAGGAAGGTTGTGTGTTATAACAAAAACATGCCACACTAAGTACATAGAAAAAAACTCTCCAAATGGATTTACACCAGCATCACCTACCAGCGAAAGTCCTAACATTAGGTTCTTCTTTAAAATTGTGCTATTCCAGTATGTAGTTCAATGCACAGAGAACCATCTACTTGGGGCATTCGAAGAACATCGTGTCGACTTCTATTCTTAGCATGGAAATCCATAAAGGCGTGCTATACTTTGGCACTGAACAATCCTTGGAAACATGGAATTATTGGAATATAACAAGAACTTTGTGAGGCACCTTCATTTGATGCTTTGTCGGTTCGATATCTACTTATTTGACATTGTGGGCATTCATTTTATAATGCATATTGTCCATAATATATGATAATATGATCCTTAGGACATGCATCAATAACTTGATAGTCCATTCAATTTCTTTCATAATCCTGGGATATTTCCTCGCTATATTAAGTGGAAAAATATTTGGCGTCAGTAATAGAGCTTCACCTAACAATCTACAAAATTCTAGACAATATCAATATAAATAATATTAATCATCAATATCTCTTCCAATATAATAATTTACAAATTCGAAAACAATAGCAATATAGGAAACAATTGAACCTTTTAAATATTTGCGAACATGCAGGGATAAATGGTATGGAATTAAAATACCTTAGTATCGTGAGGCATGTGTTTGATAAACCATTCAAAACCTTTAGGTTCATGAACAACAATATAGTAGATAAAGGATTTGTTGTTGAGCCTTCATAAATAGGTTATTGACTGTGAGTAGAGGATCAACATCATGATATCATCTGGTTGTCCTCATCCATTTAGGCAAATAATATTCTTGAGATCAATCTATGTATCTCATCTTCTGATTTGAATAACTAGCGTTATCTCCATCATATCATCATTAATAACTTAACCAACAACTTCAATATTCTGATCTAGAAGTTCATCCTGCAGGAGTATTTTTGCTGATACTTGGCAAATAACTCTACGGAGATAGGCATTTTGGGGCATCGTCTGTATATTTAAAAACAACATATAACAATTGGGTATTATATAGAAAATATAAAATTTCAGATAAGAAATATTACTAAAATTCATGACATCTTGATTATTACAGAGAATACATTCAAGCCAGATCCTCTTGCCAAGGGGCGATATTCATAACCACCTTCTCCCTACAATGTCTTTGATTTATTTGTTATTAAAAGTCTTTTTTTGCAAAAGCCTCACCCAATCATAGCAAGGGAAATAACATTTTTCCATCGCCCTTGCCTCTAATGCCTCGCTTAACCGAGCAAGCTTCCTGTCAAATTTTAGTTCATAGTGACAAATCCTTGTCACGGCCGATTAATTGTCTTACCTACACCATACCAAATGGTAAGTTGTCAAATTTTCCTATTTTAGTTACTCCTTTCGATTATGATATGTTTATTTCAAGGTATTTCTAATCCTCACATGTATTTCTTCTAAGACATTTTGACATGCTTTTATTATTATTATCGATTAACTATTAAGCTAGATATGATTCAATTTGTACTACAGAGTATTATGTACTTGAATAACCATGGAAGAATAATTACGCCATTACTTGAAAGTGGTAAAAAATTCTCAAACTTGAATCACTGGAGACCACTTAATACACTAGCCTAGGATTGTTTTGTAAGACAAAGGAAATGTCAATCACTTTGAAATTCACCACTAAAAGGAATGCCAACCACTTGTCATCCACAATTGGGTTGAGTTGGTTTAAATTATGATGTGTTGATTTTCATCTACATCTGATGGTCACAATTTTATCCTACTTATAGTGGTCCTGCGGAGTTTTCCTAAAGACACTTTGGCATGTTCTCATTTTCATTGTCTAACTAGTATATTTCATCATGCTATGAAGTAGATTTTGTCATGAATTTTTATATTTTAGATACTGATCCTTATTAATAGTGTATAACAAGTTATATCAACTACAAACTAAAGTTAATCACTACATCTAGATTTAGTGTGATTATAAAAAAATTAGGAGAAACAACATCACATATAAAGAAAAATTTATCGCGGATTTTTATTGAGAAAGTTGAAACACATATACTTTATTTAATATATTGGAAGACTATGGTATATAATCATAAGTTCAATTGTTAAAGGTTCTTAGTCATAGAAGCCAAGAAATTTAAAGGTAGCTAACCATAAGCTAATATGGTTGAAGGAGGTTAGTTAAAATTGATTGTTATGTGCCTAATCACCGCGACATAGATAACATCTTTATAATAAAAGATCATATCGTACAAATGTTTCTTTATATAATAACAACATATATACTAATAAGTTTAGGGTTAGTGTTTATGTATCTTATTATTATAAACATGAGTTTCCTCTATCTTATATATACCATAACTAATAATTTATCAATATAATAATCAACTTCATTATTTTATTCATGGAGATTTCTGTAACAACCCTAAGTAATTAATCAATTGTCATGATTTAAATAATTGTTTAATATTATATTAGTTAATTAATTTCATGATTAAATATTTGGTTAATGAATTTGAGTTTAATAAATTTTAATTTATTAAATGGAACTTAATGTATTGAATGATGGAACCATTAAAGAGAAAAGGGATAAGGTGGTTGGCATTGAATGTGGGGATAAGGTGGGTGAGTCTTAATGAAAGGAAAAGATTGGTGAATGGCGAGGAGGGGAAAAGGAGGATCTGAGAGGAGAAGGGGGATAAGAGAGGGAAAAACATTTGAGAAGGGACTTTTGGGTTTTGGGGAGAGCATCATTTTAAGAGAGGAGAGGACTTTATTGTTGGTTTAGGTGGGCTTAGCTTGTTGGAGGATGGTATTGGTTTTTGCTTGGGAACTTGTTGGAGTTTGGTGGGTTGAGGCAGGGGCACACATTTGCTAGGAAGTTTTAGGCTTCGAGGGGCAGCAGGAATCACCACGAGATCCTAGAGCTAGGGGAGGAGACGAAGAGGCTCTATTCCTAAACTGAACAGGAGGGTTAGTCAGTTTTAGGAAGAGCATCAGTGAGGAAGTTAGAGAACAATAATGGCATGGAGGTTAGAGGTATTCATTTTCATTATTATGTTGTGTTATGTGGTTTTTAATTATCATCTTGCTGAATATGTTGAATATGTAGTTTGTTATGATGTTGAATATGTGGTTTATTGATGTTGCTCATAGAATTTTAGTTATCTTTGAATAATGAATGGGTAAAAGATTAGGATAAACATCTATATTTTTAACTTGATGTTTATGAGGAAGGCTCTATTGGAAGAAACCTTACAATTTCTTCCTTCATTTAATTGGATTAGTAAGTGCTAGACAACCATTAGGTATGCAAGTATCCCAACCATTATTATCCTTTACATTATATTATTATTTTCAATTTATGCAAGTGTGATCCTTTTTGGGTACTAGGGATGTAACAAGTGGTATCAAACTTCAATCAAGCTTTGTTGGTGTTTTGTTGTTCTTGAAAATAAATGAAGAAAAATGACAATCAGTACTTGCATTTCACCGATGGGAGAAATTCCATATCTTATCAATGAAAAGAGAGATACATTGTAGCTACAATTGAAGGGAAAAGGGTATGTGGATTACATAAACCTAGAATATTATGGAATCCACATACCTTTTTCCATAGAATATACTAACTAGATCAAAAACCAAAGACATGAAATATGGTGCTACATATATAATATATTACAAAGGAAAAAACAAGCTACATGAAATTTGGACATTTGAACAAAATTTACCAAGCTAAAATGAGTACATCAATAAAAACAAAACATACTAACCTTACCCAGAGTTCAAAATCGAGGCTATGTGAAAACAATTGGATTTGTTCAATAGGTGGGTGATGGAAAAAATAAACAACTCAAAACAAAATCCAAGGAACAATGTCACAGCTATGAAGTAGAATTGTGTCATAAAGGAAGTCTCTTAAAGTCCGGTATATATAGATCAAATAGTCAACTAGCTGTTAACACACCTGCCGACCAGTAGGGTAGACAAAATTTTAGTCATGTTATACCATGAAATTTAAGTGGCAATGGCGACAAAAATCTGACTAGGTTAAAATAACCATTCATGGATATTGTGATAAAAGTTTGTACAAATGCTCGTGAAAATCATACATTTTAAAAAGATGAGAACTAATGGAAACATGAAGAAAAATTTAGTGGATAATCAACCCTATGTACTATTGTTAATGTATGGAGATCTCCAAGAGTTTAATCGAAAAATTAGTAGGTGTTCAATGAACAGATAAATTCTGATGTAAAATATTTAGAAGAGGAAAAGTCCAAGCAACCAACCTCGTTCAACTTCCAAAATTGTTAAGACTCTTACAATCCTAACTTCAATGCATATTTTACATATACAAATGACTTATTCTTGGCATCATCCATGTCAGATTACATTTTTCTTATTAAAACTTACCAAGATAACATGTTCTGGGCAAGAAATACACTAGAGTTTGGAATATGGAAAATTACAAGGTCCTTTCCTTCATTAGCAGAGTCGGTCTTGAAAGGTGTCTAGTCCAAAATATATAACAAAATCCCAACAATGGAGTTAAGAAATGGACGATTATCACAATTCCTTAACGACACCAACACTGATTTATTTCCAAGCTCCTTCCTCTCCAATGCCCGGATCCTACATCCCTGACAGTATTAAAACTGGGTATGAGGTGCATATTGATGAACTCCAAATTGCATTTTTTTTTTGCTAGTACTTTGATTTGGGTTTATTTAGATATAAGGTCTTAGGCTTTGGAGACCCTAAAGTAAAGAGTTTAAAAAAAATTGTGGTTTTGGTCTTCGGTGAAACTCAGTGTGAAGTAGGCAGCGATGTATCCATGATTGGTTTTGGTCTTCGGTGAAACTCAGTGTGAAGTGGGCAACGGTGTATCCATGATTTTGATTTTGAGAATCTGTGACAAAACTCAGTGTGAAGTGGGTAGCGGTGTGTTCATGATTTTGATTTTGAGCATCTATGTTTTCACAATAGTGGATAACTCGTATGACAAAATGGAATTTCGATGTGCACAGAATTGGCTGCTAGATACAAATAACCCTAGCAAATATGTTTCATATAGAGTTAGTAATTTTTTTTGAGCTTATTTTCTCACATTATTATTGAAGCCACTTGATTGCAAGATCAACCATGTGGGACATTACTACTGAATTTTGGTTTGACATGAAGTGAATTGTGCAGTAAATCATCGCAAGAACTTCAGTTAGAATTTAATTTCGTTGGAGTTCGGTGTTAGGGAGATATGCATGTTTTCGGACTATATTAATTTCTTGTTTAATATAATTAGTGATTAGGTGCAACATTCATGGAATTTGGCGATAAGAACAATGGAATAGCTTCTTTAAGTGTCGTGCATTATTGTTGACTTTTAATTTCGCAAGAGGCGAGTTGTGTAGAACCAGATTAAGTCATTTGTAAGTTGATATTCAAGCTTTACATGGGGTGAATTGTTCCAACATAATGCCTTCCGACCTTCAAAATTTTAGCATTGAGGAAACATTGATGTACCTCACTCCCTGCACGTCTATAAAATAAAATTTAAGAGAGTATATCTATCTGAAATTGTTACTTTTATAATTAGTATGCAGGCTACGATAAGGGAGAGCATCCCTGAGTAACTCTCAAGACTATGACTTGTTCTAATATTGTATTCATATTTAATGTCTGGGTTCCAACCCTGCGACTATGTGGCGTCTCATTCAGGTCTGCGTTCCTTTAGGCTTTTAATCCTTCTTCAGGTATTACAAATTCAAATGAATTTATTCTAGTTTGTTGAAATATACAAAATTAGCCAAACATTCAAATGAATTTATGCTAGTTTGTTGAAATATAGAAGATAATACAAACATTCAAGTTTATATCTGGCCTTTTATTTCTCCAAGATTCATGCGAGGTGAAGATTTGAATAAGTTATACAACTAGTTAAGTTTGTAATTTGCTATTTACTCGGTAAATGAATTCTACATCGTTTTCATAACAATATTTTGTATTTAAATCTCACAAACTTGTGCATAGTATATTAAAAATAAAAACCCATATAATATAACACAACTACATGAAACTGTATTCACAGAGTTTTTTTCATACATACCTGTTGAACTCTCTCGACAACAAATGAGCTAGGGTTTGAAGAATTCCCTTGCAGTGATTTCGGGTTGTGAAACAAGCTTCGAATATAGTAACGGACCGGAATGGCCGTCCAACTGAGTACGATAGGAATTCATAATTTTATTCAAGTCAAAGGATCACACAAATGGAAATCCAATCTAGTGGTTCCCATGGATGACCCAACTCTCCTATTTTCCAACGTAGGTATGCTATTTTCCGTATAATCCTCTTAGAAATCTATGAAATTGAAATTATTCATTGATTTTAGTTATTTTTGGATAAGAAGGTTTTTGCAGTTTTATTTGAATCTAGAAGGTTAAAACTGATGGCATTGATGAGAGTTTCATTATGTAAGAATATGATTAGGACACATCAATAGTACCTTTCCTTTTCTATTCATACAAATGGTTCATCAACTGCTACATCGACTTTGCCAACCGATCCTGGAGCTAGAGGGTTCCATACCTCTTCGCGTATATTTTCATTAGTGAATATTATCTTGAATCCTAAACAATTACAAGATCGAAGCATATTATCATTGATGAATATTTTTGGCTGTAATTGCATGGGAGGTTTTTTAGTGCTACCTGTGTTTGGGTGAACCTCCCTAATAAGTGGGGTGAAGAGATGGCTCAGTTGGCAACTAAAGGTGAGGAGAATGAAAATGTGTAACCACATGATCACCCTGGATCTTACTCAGCCTGCCCTGTAGAAGGCATAGATCCCGTAGTAGTGAATAACATGAACAATGTTCAACATCTCGACTGTAGGATCAAAATAAATATAATAAAAGGTAATAAATAATAGAAACTCCTACTTGCCATTTTCTTCCACCTTCTCACAGAGTCGTACGTGGACATTACCGCTCATACAACTGGATTCAAATGTTACTCCAGATGAGTGTGGGGATTCAGGCATCATTGAATCTCTCTTTGATTGGAGGATTCAATGATCATTGTAGTGGATTGTGGAATGGGCTATTGTTTTCAAATATTCAAGTGAATTGCAGTTCGAACCAAGGCTTCCACCGCTCAGATACCTAGTCCTGTGTTTTGTCAAGCTTTGTCATCAAGTAAAGATAGAGCGCATGTTGCCTTGAAAACTTGGCTTGAGACCCAATGTGTACACCTTCTCAATCTAGATTAGAACATGACTACTTGCCAGGGACATGATTGTGAACAATGGTATTATGCATGTCATACGATTCAGTCTCTCTTTCAGTTGTGCAGGTTAATGTGTCCTTTTACTGGTTGTTTCAACTCACATAGCTACTTGGAAATTGTCATATGCCATGAGAGCACCCTTCTAGTTTAAGTGATAGCTAGCATAAGCATGCCATTTGTGTCTTCCAAGTTATATGGAAATCATGAGGTAGGTGCATCTTTAAGTTGTTTTGTTGGTTATGTTTTGCTCCTTTCATTATGCTGTAACAACTTTCCTTTCATTATAATCCTTTGAGCAGTATTCTAAAGCCTTTGGAAAGAACCCGTAATGGATATGGAAAGTTGTTTATACATATGTCGAACACGCTTAAGTATTATTATATCGATGCTTGGGGACTTCCTTCAAAAATGCCCATGATGCATGGTTTAAACTTTATTAATAATTTTGAAAGGCATTTAATATGTTCATAGACTTCTAAATTGATCCATAATATGCTTTTAAAGTGCTTCCATACTACACTTAGTGTTATCACTGTTTTTAAAATCCTCTTATATTATCTAGATTTAACATATCTCCATTAAAAATTGTATACCTTAAATTTTGCAAAATTCAACTTATATCACTTTAAAAACAATAATTACAATTATAATAAATAAATTCAAATGATAATTTAACATTTAATTTAACAAGTTACAAATTTCAAACTACTTCACTACCCCACACGTGTACCAACTATTATTTGCAATTATAATCTACTTGATTCATGAATAGTACAAAAATTTAGACTCTATCTTTATCCAAGGTAACATTCTGGCTTTTATTTAAACAAAATGTTGGAAAACCAATGTTCGACTTGAATTTAAATACTTGAACATCCACGTTACACTTACTATGAAAAGTTATAATTCGTGAATATAGTCTAATCAACTCAAAATGTGCAAGATTTTTTTTCCCAAAATGTGTAAGAATTTTTTTTGTTTGTTAGTTTGTCTGTGATCTGTGGGACTAACCTGTGGTTAATAAACCGTGATTGAAGGGCATCTAAGATGTCACTAACCTGTGATTAACAAACCGTGACTCAGGGGCATCTAAGCCATCAAAATCCCCCGGGGATCGCACCCGGCCTGAGCCACACCAACCCTTAACATGGCTGGATTTTTTGTCCCGGGAGATTTAGAACTGGTGACTTTAACATCACGTAATGGCTTAACAACACACTCCATCACTAACTGTTCTACACCTCAGAGACTCAAAATGTACAAGAATTAAAACACATGAATCTATCTATATTCAAAAGTAAAAATGACTATTTTATTTTATTTTCATTTATAAACAATTTTATATTTATTTTTAATTTAATTTATGTAACAAATTAATTAATTTCAAAAATGGAAAAGTTGAAAACCATTTTAACACAATTATATATATATATATATACATATAAAATTATATATAAATGAAAATAAAATAAAATAGAATAGACATTCTTATCTTCAAATATAAAATTTTATAATATAGCATGAGTGGGCCTAATGGTTAAGAAGATGTGTTTCCTCTTAAGAGATCATAGTAGAGTATGTATGCCTCCGTATACTTTACCAGTCAAATCCCTGACATTTGGGGTGGATATTTTTGTATAATCAGACTACCTCAAGGTTTTCAGCATGTTAAATCTATTTCTGATTCAGAAATGGATTTTGAACAACAAAAAATAGTGATTCGTGTAAATTTATATCGCTAGATTCCAACCAAAAAAACTATTTCATAAACCAACTAGCCAACACAAGTGCTTGCAACTAAATCTCATAGAGGATTTTGAACAACAAAAAATAGTGATTCGTGTAAATTTATATCGCTAGATTCCAACCAAAAAAAACTATTTCATAAACCAACTAGCCAACACAAGTGCTTGCAACGAAATCTCAATTTCTATGAGAGAATTAAAAAAGTCTCAGATTTCTATGAAAAAATTAAGGAAGGACATGCAGAAAACACATTAATCCCTACTGCCAAATATCTAATATATCTTACGATTAATCTCCTCAGTCATAAATTCAATTCGAATTTCCTTTCAACGTAGAGTTATACAATCACAGTTATACAATCAAATCCCTTTCTTGTAGGTCTGAGATCCAAGTAATATGATTAAATTACAGTCCAGATCTAAAGAATTGGGTCACATTAATCCACAGAATGATCCAACAATAGGAATCATGCACAACCATGCAACACCTGATCTATATGTATTAGAGTTAGCTGAATTCTCTAATGTTCTTGTGTATCAAAGTATATAAATTTGAGTTATATTTACTAGGGTTAATTGAATTCTCTAATGTTCTTGTTTCATTTTGTTATTGTTTTTTTTTGTTTGTAGAGGGAGCTTCCAAGGATGTGTCTTAATGAATAGATAATTAATTAAATTAGCATGGATAAATAATAAAATTAGCAAATGAGGGTAAAATATCCATGGTATTTATGTTTGATTTTTGGCCCTTTCCCCTTTAACACGTTTACCAAGTTGAACCTCCAGTTTCACCTCAAAGCCATATTCAATATTAGAATGAGACCTAGTATGTCTCCTCCGATCTTCGAGCTTGAAAGTGTGGAGCAGAGTTTCACGTGGAAAGAGGGGGTAACTACTCCAACCAAAACCTTTCTTTCTTTTCGTCTTTGTTTCAAAATAGAGTCAATTACAATATCGAATTGAGGTATTGATGCTTGTAAAAGTATGATATATGTTATTGATAAAAAAAAATATGGACCTACGATACATAAAACTAAAATTCATTTAACATGCAAAAAGGAATTATCTTGGCGGAATAACATCTAGGTAAAACATTGCAGAATTGGAGCATTGCCTCTCGACAACATTCCCTCTCTCCATAAAGCTAGAGCAATGAATAGATAGAAGTATTGTCTCTCTCCATAGAGCCAAGGCGATGAGTAGATGTGCAAAGTAAGAGTAGGATACCGATTCATGAGGCCCGTGCATGCAGATCGCCACGTGGCATGCCTCAACTGCGGACACTGGACATGCCTCCACTGCAACAACCATCATCCACTACAATGCATTACATATTAGATTTAATGAAAAAAATTATGTTCGTCGCTCAGTTGAAATCCAATAAGGAGGCATAAAAATATCAATTTTGAATTTATTTTAATTTCGATATAATTTTTATTAAATATTAGTTTTGAATTTATTTTAATTTCAATATAATTTTTATTAAGAATCCCCCAAGAAATGTGAGAAAATTTGAAGTCAATAGGTGAATTAATAGTGAGTCAATGTCTGACTCATACCAACTCATTCCTATAGTCTATGAGGGACTAATAAACATTAACAATTTTACAAACATTAACTTTATTATATAAGAAAATTATTGTTTACCTTCTTTCTTTTCAACTTTGTTAAAAATA
Source organism: Picea sitchensis (assembly GCA_010110895.2). NCBI lineage: Eukaryota > Viridiplantae > Streptophyta > Pinopsida > Pinales > Pinaceae > Picea > Picea sitchensis. The sequence goes on along the minus strand of SNQJ01S0012228.1, from coordinate 214,073 downwards.
TAAGAGAAAACACAAAGAAAATGAGTACATATGAAATAGATTATTCTTCTCGACACAATTACCATGCTTTACAAGAACAAGCTATCAATGTCCACAACTATAAATCATCCCATCTTAAATGTCAAGATCATCCCATCCTAAATGTCAAGAGAAAACACAAAGAAGATGAGTACATATGAAATGGATTATTCTTCTCGGCACAATTACCATGCTTTACAAGAACAAGCTATCAATGTCTACAACTATAAATCATCCCATCTTAAATGTCATATTAGTTCACCATTTATTTAGTTATTGATCAAAATCATATTGGGTAGCACACCTAACATTCGACATGATCTAAACTTGAATTAATAACAAAAATATATATTATGTTTGTTAATTTATGTTTTTAGTAAATTTATATTATATTATATTTTTAATTAAAAATTATCGTTAATTTTTTATATTATATGCATAAAAAAATTGCAACAGTTTTTGGTAGGGGTTTGTCTCGAGGGAAACCATAACCCTTACCAATAGAGAATCATCAGAATTGTTCATGACTATCATGATTATCTTATTAGAGTTTTACAACCGACATTTTAAAAAAGAGATTGTAAACTTGGCTAAACCACCTATCATTGTCCATGTTATAAAAAAAAACTAAGAAGAGAGAAGACAAAACATACATCATGCCTGCAAAGAGTGAGGTCCATCATCTTTGAAAGCTTCAACAAACAAGTTAGTCTCCATGCTCTGTTCCTGAGTAGTGTCAGTATAATGAGGGCCATCATTCAGAATATTGGATTTTGTCCAAGTACCATCTAATCCTAATGAAGAACTTTGCTGCTCGGATGTGCATGCCTCCTCCCTAACCCGTGAGATTGAGATACAAATACCGAAGACCACTTTGCACATGGATTCAATTTTTCCTTCAAAAATTTGAATTGTATGGAGAATATCTTGGATCTCTCCCCTTGTGTTATCCAGATCTTAGGAAATTAATGTTTTTACTAGCCAATATATCTTTTCTAGTTTGAAAAACTTATTCCTTCTGGTTCTTGAATAAACTGGGTCTTTAAACCAACCCTCACCTTCCTACAAAATTTGGTCCTTCGAGAGGGTTAGTTGCTTAGCTCAGAATTCCTTTCTATATCCTCTACCTCCCTTATCCTTTGCTGAGACTTTTCCCCTGAACAAATTATCTTCTTCATAGGCATCCTCTATAGCTATGGATGATAACAGTAGATCCTTTGAGGTTGAGGGTCTGCCTACCATTGCCCCAACCTTCCTTTTACACACCCCTACACTCTTACTTGAACTACAAACCATACTATCACAAGATAACCCCCCAAAAATATGCCAGAACAACCACCCAGGATATGGTCTATAACTGAGGGAAGAAAAGAGGTGAGATACCAACCAAAGGAGTAATAGTGCCTTGAAACTTTCTATTTGAGTGGAAACAAAACTAAAACCTCTCTCAAACACTACACTCTAAAACATAATGAAACCACCAAATCCCAAGCATGAAAGACCAGTTACCATGAGCTAACACCAGAAAGGACCGTGGGGGATCCATATTCTATCTCATTCTCATTCTAGCCAAAAATCCATCAATGAGCCTGACTTTAAGAGAGTTTCATTCCAGCAACCTCTAGAGAGATTGTTTCGCCCATACACAACCACTATTGCTTGAGAAACTTCCTCCTTCTGCCACTTTGCACTATCATACTCCCCACTACTGTAGACATTCAAGAGGTCAAGTTTGAAATCAAATCCACCGGTCGCATCAGTGTACCCATGACCCTGCATGGATCTGGTTCTCATCATGTTTGTAGTAGGTTGGAGAGAGAATTGTCCTCCCCCTTGCATCCTTTCCTTAGTCCCTCATTGGCACCCGTACCTCCCACATGCACTAGACTTGACAGGTCATCAATGATATGCGAGGCGGAAGTCAAAAGACTTGTTTGAGCCCCACCTACAAACACCCCATTTGGGTGAGTCAATTTAATTTAATAAATAAAAAAAATACACATTATATATATTGTTGTTATTATTATTAT
>SNQJ01S0012228.1:179235-197616 GCA_010110895.2 Picea sitchensis | reverse complement strand
ATGTTATATTATCAAAATATTTTAATAGTTATTGTAAATATTCATTTTTTAATATATGGATTCACAAATTTTATATAATTTATTTTACAAATTTTATGTTATATTATCAAAATATTTTAATAGTTATTGCAAATATTCATTTTTTAATATATGGATTCAATGTTTTTTTTAATGATAAGAATACTCAAAATTTAATAATGTTTATTGTTTCAACACATTTCACATAAAACTTTTTCTCAATAAATTAATGTGCACAATTAATTAATAATTTCTAAATGAAATCTTTGATTACAATCTTATGTGATTTATATTTATTTAAACAATATTTAATAATTGTTGAATTTTCTCATGAAACTAACATGCACCATTACTCAATAATTTCTCAATTCCCATCTTATGTAATTTATATTTTTTTATTCAATATTTTAATAATTATTATGGATATTACAATTTTTAATATATAATTTTTTCATTACTCAATAATTTCTCAATTCCAATCTTATGTGATTTTTTTTTATTCAATGTTTTAATAATTATTCCAATCTTATGCAATTTATATTTTTTTATTCAATATTTTAATAATTATTATGGATATTAAAGTTTTTAATATATATATTTTTTGATTTTTGAAATTATTATATTTTTTTATTCAATATTTTAATAATTATTATGGATATTAAAGTTTTTAATATATATATTTTTTGATTTTTGAAATTATTTGTGTGCATTGAAGTATTCAGTGTAAGAATAAATTACAATAGAGTGTACTGATTAATGTGATATGTCAATACACCACAAGAAACATTTATTACAAGTGTGAATAGGAGTTTTAAATTAACATGCAATCAATCACAAATTATACTAAAATAATGATAATTTCAATAATAGATTTAGTTTACCTTTTTTATGCCCCAGACGAATATTTAAGTTTAGGTTACCTTTATTGAGTAGTAGGATTCCTGAGAGAGTTCCAATACGAGGATGGAGGACCGTTTTGGAGCGATTTTTCAAAATTTTCAGAAGGCGGGAACAAACCAGGGACGCCATGATTGAAGACTTCACAGGCTTACATTCTCCTTTAGACTTTTTTAGTGTATTGCTTTGGCCATCTAGTCTAGTCATTGTATCGTCGGTTAGAGGTGGTTAATCTGCGTGACTAGTTTTTTTTCCTTGTTTGGAATCTGAACCGGTTTGTTAGAACCGTTTGTTTTTAGCACCATTATTCTATTGTCTCCTCTGTCATAACACTTACTTGTTGTTTTTTCTTGAGAAGGTAGGGTCTTTTCTCACATTAATTTCTTAGTTTATTCCCGAGATGTTTTGTTTAGTGGGTTCTAGATGGCCACCTCAAGGCTCGACTCTATTAATGCGGAGTTATAGGATATGCTGAGTGAGCCTGCAGATGATTTGTGGCAGATGCTTGCGGTTAATGCTGATCATATCACTCAACATCCTAACTTGAACCCTAAGTTTACTCCTAGAGCCCCTGGTATTCCTTTGGTCAATCAGGCTACCGATTCCTCATACTCAGCACACGCTCCATCTTTTGATACTTTCTTACTTGCCCGCCATACCGATTTGGTAGGGGACTTATCGTTGAACCAGAGTTATTCTAAGCTTGTTGATAGTATTCCTAGCTTAGTATAGAAACATGCGTTTCCTTCGTCGGCTACCGGTGGTGATATTTCATATAGGAAACAGTGGAAAGCCTCGAAAGAGGTTAAGAGGATGGTTCTCGGAGCCGACATTGGTTTAGTTGATACCTGTAGGCTTACTCTCTGTGGACTTGTAAGTAGGTTTGTGTATCAGAGTATGAGTGGTGTGAACCTTGCTGCCTGGTTAGAATAGATATGGGTTCCGGTTATTGGTTATGTTCCAGACATGTATAGTTTATACAAAGGTTGGATAAGCTTTCTTTGTAGAAGCCCATAAGACGTTGCAACTCTGTTGAACTCCTTCTGGGTGGATGATATGAATAGCCTTATGATAAATAGGTGGAGATTAGCTTTCAACCTAGATATTGATTTTTTCCTGTTTAGACACATTTGGATCCTACTTCCTGGGTTACTATGGTATTTATGGAATGTTGGAGCCTTAAAGGCTATCGATAATTCTCTTGGTAAGTTCATTATGACGGATGAAAGATCTTTGTCGGGCTCTGGGCGAAAGGTTGGAAAGGTGATGGTGGAAATTGATGTCCACAAGGGACTTCCTGCGACCTTAGAAATAGAGTGGCGAGGAAATCTCATTGTGTAGAAGCTCGATTACTTAGGGATTTCTTTTCGTTGTAGTTTTTGTAGAAGCACCTCACACCTTCGTCGTGAGTGCCAAGGGAAGTATTTACATGAAGAGTTGATGGAACCTACCAATGGATACTATACACAGAATGATTCTTTGATGGATATGGGATTCAAAGGTCTAAATGGCAGTGGTTTGAGATTTCGGGACCATCTGTCGTCGGTTTTAGGTAAGCTACAATCCTATAGCCCATCTTTCTATCATTCTTTGACTTCCAGGGAAAGAGAATTGGTTTTATCCTCTGAATGGCTTAAACAAGTTATTGTTGAGATTGTCTCACCAACCTTATCTGCTGATGGACTTTCGGACAATACTGTGGATGTCACTGATGACTTTGTTTCTCCCTCTAGTTCTCAGACGACTGTTAAGGTTATGGGACCTGTGACCCTTGTCAATCGACATGATGTATCTGTTGTTTTACCCACTAACGGTTCCCCTGTTGTTGAACCCCCTCCCCTCTTTTTGTCACCTTTATCCCCTGGCACTAGTCAACCTGATTCTTCTTCGCCTCACATTCTTACTGGATTCCGTGAATCGGAAGACAAAGAATCAAATTTGTCGGCAATCCTTGATTCACTTATCCCCTACATTTGTGGAATGGAACCAATAGTCAAACTTCCTGTCATTCTTGGTAAACTTGAGCAGGTCCTAGTGATTACCCTTGGGGATGCTAGTGGGAATCGTACTGAAGGGGGGGAAAAAGGGAAAGAGTTTGCTTGGTCTCGTGGTTTAGGTATTGAGCACTCGCCGGTGAAAACTCAGAGTGCTAGGAAAAAAGATTCCATTGATAAGGATTATGAACTATCTAACCGACCTTCCATTGAAGGTGGGCCCCTTAGAGAAATGAAGGCCCTAGCTCACTCCAAGTAATGTTATTATTATCTCTCAATATAAGGGGAATGAGAGCCGTCCTAAAACTAGCCTTTGTCCGAGGGTTACTTGATAAAGTGCGGCCAAACATTGTTTTTCTACAGGAGACGTTAGTACATGCTGAAAAAGCACATGCTTTTTAAAATTTACTTAGACCCCATTGACATTGTCGTGCGGTTAACTCTGTGGGGAAATCTGGGGGTCTCTTGGTCTCATGGGACTCAAACTCCTTTGAATTGACACCTTATCTCACTTGTGGTGGATTGTTATTGGCAGGTTTGGATCTGCAAAATAATAGACAGGTAACCTTTCTAAATATCTATGGGTCGTGCTCAGATCGCAAGTTGTTCTGGGAACGACTTGAGAAGTCGGGGTTGTTAGCACAAAAGAATCTAGTAATTGCTAGAGATCTCAACTTGACACTTGCTTCAGGGGATATTTGGGGAGGCATCCATACCTTGGGTATTCTGGCAATTTTGTTTATCAATTACTTCCACATGAATAAATTGATAGATATTGTTCCTAGTACTTTAATGCCAACATGGAGGAATGGTCATGCTGGTAGTGAGGCTATATCTAAATGACTTGACCAGACACTCATATCTGAATATCTTTTGTCATCAGTTGGAATGTATAGGGCATGGGTTGAGTACCCATATATATATCTGATTACACACCGATTGTTTTGCAGCTTGATTCGACTTTGACTTTCAAATCTTTCCCATTAAAATTTAATCCGTGGTGGTCAAAATAAAGTCTCTTTGCTGAGCTAGTGCAGAAAATTTGGAATGATCCTAAGTTTCTTATGGAGGATGGAAGACAAAGACGTCTTGTCTGGAAACTAAAGGAGCTGAAAATTTTAACAAGAAACTGGAAAAAGGAGGTGAGGCAACACAAAGACTCAATACTTTTGGAGTTAGAAAAGGAGATTGCATTCAGATTACAGAACCAATCTGTTGGTATCTTTAATAATTTTGGTGAACAACCACTTAATTTATTGGAGCAAGAAAGATCCAAAATTCTTATTGAAAATGAGGAACAATGGCCACAGCGCAGTCGGGCAATCTGGTTACAAAGTGGAGATCTTAATACTAAATTTTTTCATTGTTACGCGAGTTTTAGGAGGAATAACAAATTTCTTTGGGAACTAAAGGATGAGGAGGGTCGGTTACACAGTGGTCAGGATAATTTAAAAAAAAGATGCTTATCGTCATTTTAGTGACTTTTATAAAAATGGTCCGACTCCTCCAGTAAGTGAACAAGTCCAGATGGTTGTCCATTATAAGGAGATGATAAATAATATGGAAGCTGAGGTCTTATTCAAACTGGTTGATTTAAAAGAGCTACATGAAGTTATATTTAAGTTAAAAATTGACAAAAGTCCGGGCCCGGATGGCTGGACTGTAGAATTTTTTAAGGCCTTTTTTGATATAGTAGGAGAAGACCTACTTGGAATGGTAGAGGAGTCTAGGCAAAAAGGTATGATAACAGGAGCATTAAATACTACTTTTATTACCCTCATTCTGAAAGTTAACAAGCCCCACCACTTTGGAGATTTTCAACCGATTTCTCTATGTAATCTTTGCTATAAGATTATCTCAAAGGTTATAGCAAATCACATAAAACCTTATCTCTCTAAATCTCTTTCAGATGAGAAGCTAGGGTTCCTCCAGGGGAGACAGATACATGATGCTATAGGGACAGTTCATGAATGTGTCCATAGCATTAAAAAAAAGAAAATAAAAGCAATGATCCTAAAGCTAGATTTACAGAAAGCTTATGATTGTGTTAATTGGGATATGATGAGATTAATTCTGCTTCAAATTGGTATGGGAGTCAATATGACTAACTGGATTATGAGCTGCGTTGTTTCTACTTCTTATTCAGTTCTAGTGAATGGTGAAGCTACAGAGTTCTTTAAGAGCAACATGGGACTCCGCCAAGGTTGTCCATTATCTCTCTTACTTTTCATTCTAGTCATGGAAGGATTGAGCTTACTTCTAAAAGCTAGCCAGAATGCTGGTATAATTTCAGGTATTTCGGTTACGAGATCTTTAAAAATATTACACATACTATTTGTTGATGACGTGGTCATTTTAACAAAATATTCTATGCAGGAGTGGTGGGAGATTGACAAGATTCTGAATTTTTTTTGTTCAACCTCAGGATTAAAAATAAATATATTAAAATCTTCTTAGCATTATGCTGGACTAACTGATCTGGAGCTCAATGTTTTCAAAGCTGTTTTCCCGTTTAACTTTATAGTGATGGAGATGGGATTCAAATACCTGGGATTTTATATCAAAGCTGGAGCACAAGGATTGGAGCTGGCTATTAAAAAAGTTTGAAAAGAGAATTAATAACTGATGTTATCGCTGGCTGTCATTGGGAGGTCACTTAACTCTTCTCAAAGTTGTTTTAACCAGTTAGGCGGTATATTGGTTGTCCATGGCAGTGATTCCTTGTTCGATATTGAACTTGCTAAGAAGAATGATGTACAATTTCTTGTGGAAACGAGATAATTCCTCTCATCATTTTCATTTGTGTAACTAGGAGAAAACATCTGTCCCAAAAGCGTTGGGGGGCTGGGGCATTCTCAACATCTTTGACTTCAGCAAAGCATTAGCAGCAACTACCCTTTGGAGAGTACTCTTGGGAAAAGGTATTTGGCACAATATTATAATGGATAAATATCTTGGAAACATAAATGTTACTACGTGGCTAAGATCTAATTCCTTCATACAAAATGGAGTTTCAAAAATTTGGAGCGGATTATTGAAGGTGACTTATATCATTTTACATGGTATAAGTTGGAACCCGGGATCAAGAGAGCTAGTGGCTTTGGGAAAGGACCGTATTCTGGGGATGGGGGACAACTCATATTTATCCAATCCATTACAGACTTCTTTAAAAGATAGAAATTTGGTGACATTGGCACATACACAGAATCCATCAAATACAACAATATTATCTGATTATTGGGTAAAAGGTAATGATTTGGGACTGGGGGAAGATTTGGCATTAGAATGGGATATGTATAGAAAAAACATTATTGATGTTGGGGTGATTCTACAAGATAATATAGATCAAATTATGTGGACGGGCGGGGCCAACCCTGGTAATCCATCGGCAAGGAATTTTTATCTTAGTATTATCTCATCGAAATGCTTACCAAGTGTGGAGAGATGGAGAATATCATTATGGAAGTGGAATGTTCAATTAAAAATAAAGTTGTTTATTTGGTTAGTAATTGAAGAAAAAGTATTAACCTAGAATATGTTGCAGAGGAAAGGGTGGGAAGGACCCGGGCGCTGTCCACTTTGTAAATCGGATATGGAAACTCCATTACATATTTTCAAACTTTTCCCCTTTACTCTGTCTGTTTGGAATATATTAAAACAAAAATTATCCCTTTATGGAATTTGGACGGGAAATACCCTACTGGAATGTCTAAAAAACTGGTATATGAATAAAAGGGTACCTACAACGATTGCAGCATATGTTATCTGGTTTACTTGGCTCGAACAAAATCGGACAATCTTTGAAGATGCTTCCCCCTCAGTGCACTCGATTATCAACAAGACTCTGGCACGCATTACTTATCCCAGCAGTAAGGTAAAGCCACGGATTCCAAAATCTATTTGGAAACATCAAAGTCAGAATACTGCCCATGCCTGGTTCGATGGAGCAACTACAAAAGATGGTGATAGGAGTGGGGCAGGTGGAATCATAAAAACCTGGGATTCAATTGTTTATAAATGGACTTTTTTCTATGGTAAATGAACAAATACGAGAGCAGAGCTTTTGGGGGCTTGGGTTACCTTAATGCTAGCAAATCATATGGAAATTCCATCTCTCCATGTTATGGGCGACTCAAAGGTTGTGATAGATTGGCTCAATGACAAGGGCAGACTGATGGTGGCCTCCATAGAAGGGTGGAAGAAAAGAACGAAAATACTTATTCAGAACTTCCAATCTATTGTCTTTCAACATATTTTTAGAGTCTTTAATTCTGATGCAGATTTTCTTTCTAAGCAAGCTTTGATGGAGTCAGAAGGATTGATTACATATTATAAATGGACAAATGGAGAAGAAGGCCCGAGAAGACAGTTAAAGATTCATTGAAGAATCTGCTTTAGAGAAACAAATATTGAAAGATGAATATGTTCATTAGGCTTTTTTGTTTCTTTATATTTCCCAGTTCTCTTCAGTTCGGTGGCAGTTGTATAGGAACTTATATTGGCTATACTTTTTGTAATGTTTTTGAACTATGCGGAATGCCAGTATAAATTTTTTTATGGAAGTAATTGAGGATTCAAAGAATCCTGTATATGTACCGAAAGAAGAAAAAATTATATGTCTAATATAATTTAAGAGTAGTAGAATTCCTGCATAAGTTATAGTTAATTAGAAAAATATTTTTAGGAGAAAGACTATGCACTGCATGCACACCAACAAATTTATAGTGTTCTTTTTCATAAATAACTTGTTGATTGGAGTGCTCTTGAAATTCATAATTTGCTTTGACCAACATGCATTTAGAGATATTTATGAATCTTACAATGTTTCCATGAGTATATAGATAACCAACCATATATAATAGATTTTGTTTTTCTAATTTCCATTAAACATAACCATTAATACACATATTATACATGGAATATCTATATTTATATTTAAAAATATTTAAGTAATTAAATCAACTATATTAAAAAACACATATTTTTATAAATAATACTAAATACTTCGAACACACAAACCCACAAGAAAGAATAAACAATAGCATATGAAGTTTGATACTTACTCTTCCAGTGAAAGTGAGGAAATAAGTCACTACCCTCTAACAAATCAAGCATACATAGGGACACGTGATAATTAGATGAGAAGAAATTGGATTTCATATGGCTTTCATCTTTTCCATATTTTTGGATAAGGAGCCGTTCTTGCATGTGTTTTTGACACTTGTTCAATCCTTAACAATTGTGTGGGGTATGAAGCAATTCACTTGGGCTGGTCCATCATTGAAATAATGTCACACGTGGAGGGTTCATATTCAAGCCTTTTTATTTTGAATAGCCAATAACCACATGCTACCGAAGTATCAATATATAGATCCATTGCATATTCAGGATAAGCCTTCATTATTGGTAGGGTAAAATGAATCTCCAAATTCATTTTCTAACTCCAGATATAATTTTCTTTTTATTTATTTTTTCTTCGGTTTTTGGAACATCTCACATATATATTAATCCTATATCACGTTGAGTTATATTCACAGTGTTTTATCGACATTATCTCTTTTTGAAATTCATTGTTATTCACTTATACAATTTATCGATTTGCCAACCCTGAGAAGGGGATCTTCCAGAAATAAATGTAATATATGTGAAATTTTAGTATATTAACATGTCAAAGTAATTAGTAATTAATAGTATATCAAATAAATTAAATAGAGATATAGGTGAGATCTACTATAAGACAAATGAGAGAATTAATTTAGGGATGATTTTAAGAATGGAAAATTATATTAATATGTAGAAATATGGGCTAATCTTAATAGTCCTTAATATGAAAAATGTAAAATGTTTGGCGATAGATTTGTAAAATATTTAAATTTCTAAGGATTTTATATAGTTTCTATAAAATTTTGGCGATTTTTAAGGTAAAAAAAATTATTCTATGGAATTTGGGCAAATCATTTTTAGAAAAAATTGAAATTGGCGAATCTTTTTTTGGGAAAAACCATGGAAAATTAGCCCATTTGCAAAATTTAGCCCCTAAAATCATCTATGGAACTAAAAGGACTTAAAAGGTTGAGAAGTTAGTGTACTCAACTAAGATTTAATATCCTCCAAAATTCAAGGTTAACCCTATTAAACTTAGGTATATATATGTGTCAAAATAATTAATATCACATCAAACAAAATGAAACATAAATAAAAGTGAGACTTATTGCAAGAACGAAGGGAGGATTTATAGAGATGGGGGAGTTGAGTGGACTTGAATCTTAGTTAGAATTGATTATTTTATACCATCACTTAACAATATTTTATCATGTAATTCAACAAGAAATTATAATATGTATGAGCATTCAGTATAGCCCAATGGATTAGCTCGAGTGATTGAGTGTCGTAAATTACAAGCAGGAGGTCACATGGTCAAGTCTCTGGGTTAACTGCCTCTATAGATATTATTGAGCCTCACTTGATGTCTTTAGGTTTCCAAAATTGCAACCAACCATTTTACCCTAGGTACCATCCTCAGAATGAGGTGAAGTTCTTTGAAGGTTTCCTAAATTTGCATTCCAGTGACAGAAAAATACAAAAATATATGAGCATTCAATATTTAAATCTTTATAATAAACTCAATCCATTGTTAATTTAAAGTATGCACAATTTCAAATAAAAATATTGAATTTTTCCATGTTTTTTCATTATTCGTGCTCCAATTTGTGTTAGTCCCACTTGTGCTTCATAACCATTTGGAGCACTCATTCAAAGTAGGAGCACCTTATCAGTCCCTTCCGTAGGCATAGAGGGACTATAGCGATCGATAAATCGTTGATCTGGCATTAGCTTGTGCGTTGACCATAAATATTTCGCTATTGTCTATTGTTGGAACAAGGGAAGTGAAAACATCGATTTTTATATAATAAAAAGTATCATGTTTGTCAAGATCTGATTGGACAAAGGATTGGAGGTCTTATTGTCGCCTTCACTATTCCCAATGTAAAATATGTTTGCATTTCGAAAGTATTTGGTAGTATATGGTCTTTTTTGAATCATAAATTTTGTTATACATTCGTTGAAGGTGGATTAATGCTACCATTAATTCAAATGTTTGGTTTAGCATTTTATGCTAGGTAAATTTATGGCAATGTTTGATATGGTGGAATATCCAAAGTTTGTCTTTGAAATACATTCTCTGGTGTTTGAACTATTGTTACAAAAAATATATGAATTTATTTGGGATACGTCAGAGACCTGCCACATTGAATTTTTTTCTTAAATATTTACAGTGCATTTCTGACAGACTTAAATTTTTACCTAATAGGCTTGGTAGTGTTGAATGGTTACTTAACATGCTTGTTACAAGACATTTTCTTCCGTTTTTAAAATTTATATGCTCCAGCGGCATTGCTGGTTCACTGGTCCATGCTTTCTTTTTTCATGGCACCGATTTCTTATTTGCATGTTCTCGTTGTTCTTGCTTGCCTGTTCGTGTTGTTGCAGTTTTCATGTTTGGGTTTCCGCAATTGCGATTGGAAGAGCCTCGTTCTTGGGGGGTGGTTGCTGCTTGTTCCTTTATTCGCTGTATGTTGTTTATTGTTGCTTGATTCGACTTTGCAGGGTTCCGGTCCTACGCCTGCACCTGGGCCTTTTGGTGCTTCTTGGCTGGGTTCTTATTTGGTGTTTTTTCTTGTTTTCCCAGGGTTTGAAATGTTGGGATGCTGCATCTGCGGTTGGATCTCTGGTTACATTTTTTTGCACTTTGGTTTTCATAGAATACTATTAAGATAAAATAACAGACTAAAGAATTGCAGGCGATGTAAATTGTATCTGTTATGCATTGAAACCGAGTTTGTCGGCCTCAAAATATATTTCATAGCTGCCGATGTGTTTTCCATGGATTCTGTGTTACTATGGTTTCATAGTTATGAGAGTGCCTTTTGCTGTGTGGGAGATATAGTTGTTCTCTGCCTTTTACTTTCTTGTTATAAACTACGTTTGACTCTAGTTTGTCGTGTTTCTGTGGTCATTCTGAGTGACCGCCGTTCGGTTGCATACTTAGCCAGTTTTATGGACGCGGCTTCGCGAATAGGTTCTATCGAACTATGATAGGTCGTGTTCGGTGTATACATTAGCTTTACTGAATTAGTTTTCTTTAAAAGAAGGCCTCCTGGACAGAAGAGAATGCAATTTATGAAATTATAGGTTTCTTGGACATCATAGGTTAATGATCACGACTTCTGAGGGTGGCGGGATGAAAATTGGGCTTATTAAGATAAAATAACAGAGTAAAGAATTGCAGACGATGTCAATTTCATTTGTTACGCTTTGAAGCAGAGTTTGTCAAGCTCAAAATATATTTCATAGCTGCTGATGCTTTTTCCATGGATTCTGTGTTACTACGGTTTCATAGTTATGAAATTTTCTTTTGCTGTGTGGGAGATATAACTATTCTCTCCCTTTTATTTTCCTAATGTAAACTGTGTTTGACTCTAGTTTCTCACGCTTCTGTGGTCATTCCAAGCGACTGCAGTTCGGTTGCTTACTATGACAGGTCATGTGTGGTGTATACATTAGCTTTCCCAAATTAGTTTTCTTTAAAAATAAGCCTCCTGGACAGAAGAGAATGCAATTTATGAAGTTATAGGTTTCCTGAACAACATAGGTTAATGATCGCGGATTCTCGGGGTGGCGGGCTGAAAATTGGGCTTTTGTTGTTCCGTGCCCTGCAAATAGCATGGAGAGTTCCACGATCATTTCGACTGACCGTCCTTCGGTTACATACTTAGCCAGTTTTATGGACGCGGCTTGGAGGATAGGTAGTATCGAACTATGGTGTATACATTAGCATTTCCGAATTAGTTTTCTTTAAAGGAAGGGCTCCTGGACATAAGGCATTGAAATTGATCAAATTATAGGTTTCCTAGACAACATAAATTAAACATAGGAAATATGTAATTTTATAAAGTAGATATATAAAGCATGCACAAAGCCCTCGTCCCATACTTAGCCAGTTTTTGCATTGCGGGTTCTCGGGGTGGGCGGTTGAAAATTGAGAATCAGAGAGTTCTTCGATATACAAATTGACCATCAGACTTGCAGACTATTTGAATTTGAAGGCCGTCATGTCCAAAAAAATTAGCATTGTCGAAATAGTTTACTTTACGTATGTTGTTTTACATACCCTGGTGGACTAAAAAACACAAAAAAAAATAGTAAGCATTTTTTGGATCGCGGGTTGTCGGGGTTGCGGGCTTTAACTTCGGCCACTGTTGTTCTGTGTCATACAAATAACACGGATAGTTCCACGATATACAAATAGACAATCAGACTTGCGGACTATTTGAATTTCAAGGGCTCATGTGAAAAAACAATAACATTCTCGAATTACTTTTCTTTACGTACGTTCTACATACGTTCGTCGACAAAAATAGAAAATATTAGTAACGTCTGTTACATAGGGCTCCATCCCCGCTACATTCAACGCTTCCCAATACACATTAAATATGCTTTCAAAAGTTAGAATCAACCAGACAGGTTCAAAAATATGGGATTTAATAACTGGAAAGCTCGAGGACATTTCCTAATATTCAACCCTTCCTTGTTTTTGATTTTGAACAGGTAGGGAAAGCTAAAGACTCAAACACAACGTAGTTCCGCAGTTATTAGATACTCAATTCACATTCTCGCTATGGCTTCTGCCAATGAGTTGCCCATCATATATGACCTTCTTTCTAGGTTGTCAAATGTTTTTTCCCTTTTACTCAAATAATAAAAATGTCATTGAATTTGAAGAACATTGAGTACTAAAGTGCCTTTTTGCCTGCATTTTGAATTTGTGATTTTTTTTGTCTTCTGCAGTTTTAGTTTTCTTAAAAGCTTCATCATAGTTCACGAATGTGTCACCCACAAAGGGCTTGACGTCATGCCCATATTTAATATTGTGCATTTCGAAATGATGGGCTTTAATAACTGAAAATCTCGAGGAAATTTCCCATTAAAATGAATATACAGGCGGATATTATGGGATATGGTAATTTCTTTTTGCCTGCATTTTGAATTTGCGAAAATAGTGTTTTTTTTGTTTTGTTTCTGCAGTTTTAGTTTTCTTAAAAGATTCAACATAGTTCACGAACGTGTCGCCCACAGAGGCCTTCACGCCATGTCCCTCTTTAATATTGTGCATTTCAAAATGATGGGCTTTAATAACTGGAAAGCTTGAGGACATATACCATTAAAATGAATAGACATCCGAATATTATGGGATTTGGTAATTTCTTTTTGCCTGCATTTTGAATTTGCGAAAATACTTTTTATTTTATTTTTTTTGCTTGTGCAATTTTAGTTTTCTTAAAAGCTTCAACATAGTTCACGAACATATGACCTACAGAGGCCTTGATGTCATGTCCCTCTTTAATATTGTGCATATCTTAGATGTTAGATTTGAGAATCTGCTCGGATATGGGAATTTTAATACGTGATGCTAGTCAATATTCAACGTACATATTAAAAAAGATTGGCATTTATAACTGAAAATATCGAGAACATCTGTCATTAAAATGAATCAACACAAAATGTACGGAAGACCATCCAACCTTGCTTTTAATTACTTATTGTTTTCTCTCTATCAACAAAGAGTTGCGCTTTAGGGTGCTTTCATTCTAATGTTCCTGGTCATGGACATGTAAGACAACTTAGAGATGCGATTGAGGGGCAGATGAAAGAAGAGAGACTAGTTTTATGTGACGTGACCTTTGAGTAAAAAAATACTCTATTATATAAGAGAAACTCAGAGAGGACGAAAAAAAAAGAACAAGTATGTTTGGTGTTCTCCCTGTGTTCGATGCTTTGGTTGGTTGAAAAGGCTGCCTGGAGATTTGTTTGTTGAACTTCTTTGTTTTCTTGCTGGGAATTGTAATGGATTTTTAGGTCACCTGCAAGATAGTTCTTTGTTTAAGTATATAACTTCTTCCAACAACACAGATTTGGCCACTGTATTGAATTGTAGAGATCATACAAGTATTTTTCTTCCTTGAAGGTTGGTAACAGAATCTGTATGGGTGGATACAACGACATATTATCACTACAAGAGTTTCTATTTCATAGTTTGATGACCTGCATGTGGCTCTGGTAGCCGACTTGATAGAAATCCATGTTCTTTGTCAAAGTTTCTTCGGTTTCCTCTGGATGTAGTTGCAGAGTCCACATGTTTGGCGTCACCTCCGAACATTCTAGACCTTTCTGTGGGCCGCCATACCTCCCCCGCTATGAGGAAATATATACTCTGATGCCATCTGCAACATTTGATACACTTGCCAAACCTGTGTTGGTGCATTCTGCAACATTTGATGCACTTTCCACACCTCAACTACCCGAAGAAGTTATGTACCTCAACAGATTTGCATTTTGCATCTGGGTTAGACGTTTGTAATGATCCCAAGCCAATTTTTTGCTTGGAATCACTAACTACCACTAATGTATTTGATGTGCATGTGGCTATTGAAGTTGTTCTAGTTATTTAATGACGTTTATACAAGATTCATCCAATACATGAAAGATCATAACATACTCAAGATATAGAAAACACAAGCATAGATCTGACCTTTATTATAAGAAGCATGGATCAGATACAACATAGAGCAGATATGGAATAATCCTCAGATGGCTCCAATAGATAATAGATATGAGCTGCTACAAAATGCTCCCACTAATACAAAAGTTGCCTCTAGAGGCTGGATAAGAAGTGAAGACCAATACAAGTAGATCTGAGCCGTATGGATACCAAACTCCTCAAGCTGAAAGATACCACACTCCATTAGAAGGCTGAAACCCTCAATAATTTGGCCCAATTGAAGGAAGACTCCAAATGATCCCAAACTTTGCCAACTAATAGATCAAGGTGATAAGATCCCCCTCCTGAAGTCTCAAGCTGAAATGCTAAGGCTAACCCCTCCAAATGCTGAATCCTCTAATGAAACTGCGCCCTCCTAGATGCTTGGAAACCTAGATAACTCGACCCTCATGAAGAAGGCCTCCAAATGCTCCGAAACTCTCTAGGAATATAGATCAGGCTATGAAAATCCCATAGTAGAAGTTTTAGGTCTAGATTCTAGGTAGAACTCCCTAGATATGAGAAACACTGAATCATAGGACATCCTCCTTGCCTGAAAACCGTCCCAAACTGTAGATGTAGATCTGATGATGATAACTCTTCAAGGAAGCCCTTAAAGTGATGGTTGAGACCCTGCAAGTAAAACCCAAGTGTCAGAATTCCCAAAGAATCTCTTGATCAGATGCATCGAACTCTCCTCTAGATAATGATGCGCCCTTGCTGGAAACTCCTGAATAGTATGACCCTACTGCTTTTCTGAATCTATTGATGGATATGTGATGAGTGTAGAATGGTGTGGGTGGAGTCTTTCATTCCTAAGACCAAGCTTTGGAACAAGGTGAGTGGGTCTTTCACCACTGAGTTGCTCACAAGGGTTTGTAACAACAAAACCCCCAAACTCTATGCTCAAGAGCAATAACAAGAAAATACCAAAATCCATAATGAATCATAGGTGCGCCCTAGCCTTCTATTTATACTTTTTATTCTATTTCTCTGTTGAGTTAGATTAACTCCCAGGGTTAACTCTTCCATTGCTTCTATTCTTTCATTGAGTTATCTTTTACTCCTTTTTACCTTTTCCTTAAGTTAACTTAAGAATATAACCTTAACCTAGTTGACCTTTGCCCTTAATGTGAGACTATGGCCTAGTGGGGATGCCTAGGCCACTAAGTCTCCTCAATACCTCTTCATCAAGAGGTGGGGGACATTACAGTCTCCCCTGCTAGAAATCACTTGTCCTCAAGCAATTCCAAACCTGTTTCTCTCACCACTTGTTCATTTTCCCATGTGGCATCCTCAAAGGGTAGATCCTTCCATCTGATAAGGTACTCCTTGATGCTTCTATTCCCGAGCCTCTTTTCTTGGACCTCCAATATATCCTCCGGAATCAAAACAAGTTGTCCTTCTTCATCCATGGGAGGTAGTACCTCAATGGGTGTGATGTGTTGGCCTATAGATTTCTTAAGGCAGGAGATATGGAAGACGTTGTGTATTCTGTTGCCCTGTGGAAGCTCCAGCTCATAAGCTACGACCCCTATCTTCCTGCTGACTTTGTAAGGCCCAAAGAAATGTGGTTGTAGCTTCTCTACTCCTCTTCTTTTTATGGAATCTTTCATGTATGGTTGGAGCCTTAGATAGACTAAGTCACCAACCTCAAAAGTAGGATCAACTCTGCGCTTTTCTGCTTGGACCTTTTGTTGGTTCAATGCTCTCTGTAGATGATCCTTCAACTCCCTGAGAATGTCTTGGCTCTGTTGTATCCAATCCTATACTATGGGTGCCCGACTGTCACCGAAAGCAATCTCCACAAAATATAAAGGATCATAGCTATACAAGGCCTGAATGGTGACATGCCTATGGACGTATGTTGGGTGGTGTTGTAGCAATACTCTCCCAAGTGCAACCATTTAGCCCACGCTTTCTGTTGCCATGCCACATAATTTATGAGGTAGCCTTCCACCCACTTGTTGACTATCTCGATCTGTCCATCCATCTAAGGATGATAGCTGGTACTAGGGGTCAAGGCCGTACCAACCAATCTGAATAACTCCTGCCAAAATGTACTCTTGAACCTGCTATCCCTGTCACTGACAATGGTCTTGGGTAGGCCGTGCAACCTAAAAATCTCCCTGAAAAATAGTTCGACCACCTGTGCTGCACTGAAGTCGGTAGCTATGGCAAATAAGTGTGCAAACTTCGTCAACCTGTCCACTACTACAAAAACGCAGTCCTTCCCTTGCATTTTTGGCAACCCAGTGATGAAATCCATGGATATGCTTTCCCACTTGTGCTCCAGAATGGGTAAGGGTTGCAGTAGTCTTGCTGGGTGCGTGTGCTCATCCTTTTTCTCCTGACATGTAGTACACTCTTTGACGTGCTTTATCACATCCTCCTTGAGGCCCTTCCATGAGAACCTCTCCCTCACCTGCCTGTACATCTTGCTGATCCCCTGGTGTCCCGCGATGGGTGAGTCATGGTATGCCTGCAAAACCTTGGCCTTGAAGGTCTGTCCAGGAACCAAAAAGATTCGGTCCTTGTAGTAGATGAGGTCATTTATAACCTTGAAATTATCATCTTGTACCTGCCCATCCACTAGCTGACACGTGAACTGATCCTTTGCATACTCCATCACCAGATCGTCTTTCCAGTCAACTGATACACCTGTCATGGCAAAGATGGATGGTTTCCTGGATAATGAATCAACCACCACATTGTTCTTCCCTTTGACAAATTAAATGTCAAAGTCATAGACTTGTATTCTGCTTACCCATTTATGTTGTCTCTCATTCAAGTCCTTCTACTCCAATAGGTATTTGAGACTATTATGATCTGACTTGACCACAAACCGTGCACCTACCAAGTATTGCCAGAATTTGGCTAGTGCATGCATGATAGCCAACATTTCTTTGTCATAAATGTTGTAGAGTAGCTCGGGACCCCTGAGTTTTTGACTCTCATAGGAAAGAGAATGCCTCTTTTGCATCAGTACGGCCCCTATCCCTTCTCACGAGGCATCACACTCCGAGGTAAAAGGTAGGCTGTAATCTGGAAGGGCCAGGACTGGGCACATACTCATTACGTTCTTCATCTTGTCCATCATCATTTGAGCCTCCTCATTCCACTTGAAGGCTCCTTTCTTAGTCAAATCAGTCAAGGGTGCGCACAACTGAGAAAATCCCTTGACAAATTTCTTGTAGTACGTGCACATGCTAAAAAATCCTCTCAATTCTGTGAGTGTCTTAGGAGTAGGCCATTCCATTATGGCTTGTATTTTCTCCTGATGTACCTGTACCCCTTTTGATCCAATGATGTGCCCCAATTAAAGCAGCTCCGTCATTCCAAACTCACATTTGGACTCCTTAGCGTATAGTGATTGTTCCTCCATAATTGACAAAATTTGATCCACATGTCTTAGATGCTCCTCTCACGTCTTGCTATAAATGAGCAAGTCATCAAAAAATACTAGCAAGTGATTCCTCAACTGCCTGTTGAACATATGGTTCATACAAGATTGGAATGTAGCTGGGGCATTGGTTAACCCAAAGGGAATCACCAAAAACTCATAGTGGCTGTAATGACATCAGAAAGTTGTTTTTGAGATGTCCTCCTACCTCATATTGATCTGATGATAGCCAGAACAAAGGTCAATCTTTGTGAAGTAGACAACTACATGCAACTCGTCTAGCAGCTCATCAATCCTTGGTATCAAGTACCTATTTTTTATGGTCTTTTTATTCAAGGACCCGAAGTCAATGCACATCCTCATAGTGCCATCTTTCTTCTTCACCAACACTACTGAAGAAGCAAAAGGGCTAGTGCTTGGTCTGATGTGCCCCATGTCCAAAAGTTTTGAAATAATGTAACTACGAAGAG
>SNQJ01S0012228.1:136378-179225 GCA_010110895.2 Picea sitchensis | reverse complement strand
TGTCTTAACTGCCAATCTATTTTTAGACTGAAAGTCCTTCCGCTTTTCCAACTGCAGTTTCCCTTTCTTTCATTCTTTCTTCTGCTTTTCGCATGCCAACATTCTTCCTGATTTTCTGAACTGGCTCTTTGCATGCCTCCTCTACGCATGCCACATCATGCAACAAATGCCGTGGCTAAGGCATGCATTTTTATCAGCAAAGATCCAACGTTGTTTAAGCATAGTTTCCAGCACTATGTTTCAGCCCAATGCTGTGTTTCAGCGTATGTTCCAGCTCTGTTTCAGCATTGTGTTTCTGCATCTGTGTTTCAACATCTGTGTTCCAGCATCTGTGTTCCAGCACCTGTGTTCCAACATTTGTGTTTCAGCATCTGTGTTTCAACTTCTGCGTTCCAGCATCTGTGTTCCAGCACTTGTGTTCCAGCATTTGTGTTTCAGCATCTGTGTTTCAGCTTCTGCGTTCTAGCATCTGTGTTCCAGCACCTGTGTTCCAACATTTCTGTTTCAGCACCTGTGTTCTAGCATTTGTGTTTCAGCATCTGTGTTTCATCTTCTGTGTTCCAGCATCTCTTGTGCGTGCTCCATAACCAACCGATTGCCATCAATGACAACCTTGACCATCTGTGTCATCTCTGCTATAGCCATATTTCCAACACTCCTTCTATAGGAACTCCGTTTTCTCCTCCTCAGTTTCTTAGCAGACCGCTTTCTGAAGTTTCCCATTTCCTGAATTTCGGGAGTGTTCCTGTTGAGGTTTTCCCCCCTGGTCTGGGATTGGAGGGATAAATCCTTGTCACTCCCCTCTCCACTGAAGCTGTACCTTGGCATAGACCCAGGACCATAGAAGATTTCTTCACTCCTAGCTTTATCGATCCT
Organism: Picea sitchensis; assembly: GCA_010110895.2. Taxonomy (NCBI): domain Eukaryota; kingdom Viridiplantae; phylum Streptophyta; class Pinopsida; order Pinales; family Pinaceae; genus Picea; species Picea sitchensis. The sequence continues at coordinate 178,349 of SNQJ01S0012228.1, read as the reverse complement.
CCTCTTGCTACTGTTACCGCTTCTCCACAAAGAGAAGTATCCGCCGGCTTAAGCTCGCTAGCCTTCTCTCTAAATCCCCTACTGTTTCCCACTCCCCTTAGAAGCTCATCACCAATATCCCCTTTTTGAGCTCCTTCTCCTCCGAGTTCCCCTCCACATAATATCCCTATGGCAGGAGAAAATCCCCCAATGACCAGAATGGAGGCCATTATAGGCGCTAGGTATGCTCCCCTTGTGTTACCTCAGCCTCTCAATGCCCTCCCAGTAGATGGTTACCTCAAGCAGCTTCCCAAGTTTACAGGAGAGGGGGACATAACTGCAGAAGAGAACCTAGAAGCCTTTTACAGTTTTACAGATGATAATGTTATCATGCATGCAAATGTGTGGATGAGAATTTTTGTCCATAGCCTTCAAGGCGAGGCTAGAAAGTGGTTCAAGGCCCTGCCTCCTGGATCTATTGATGGGATTGAGGCTTTGGATAATGCCTTTTTGAGACAGTGGGGAGATAAAAAAGACTTCATGTATTACATGACAGAGTTTGGGTCTTTGAAGAGAAAAGAAGGGGAGTCTGTCTCCGACTTCTCCAAGAAGTTCAATAAAATGTACAATAAAATCTCTGCTGAGATAAAACCCCCCGAAGCCTCTGCAAAGATCACTTATGCTAGCGCCTTTGATCCTAATTTCTTCCTTCTGTTGAGGGAAAGAAGAACCACTACTCTAGCCCACATGCAAGATGCAGTCGTGGAGGTAGAATCTAACATATTGGTTGTTGAACGACTTAGGAGCACTGCTGGTAGAAACATATCCAGGCAGAGACCTGAAGCTTCTCCATCCAGTCCCTCTCCTCTGCCCCTTCATACATATGATACAACTAGAGTGCTAAAATCATTTTCTGCCAGGATGGAAAGGTGGGAATTAGAAGGGAATCCCATCTACAGAAATCCCCAAAATACAGATAGTAGAGGTTTCAGGAAGCCTAATAACAATGTGTCACAGGCTTTTCCTAGGGAACAAAGGAGCAAAGATAGAGATGATCAGAGGATTCAGACCCCTCTCCAGAATAACTTGGTTTCTCATGAGGAAGGGGAGGAGGTGGATGAACTTGACCCTGAGATCCACTGCATCGGGGACCCTTCCCCGTTTCCTCATTTGACTCAATATGCATATGAAGAATCCCTTATCAACACTCAAATCAATGAGTTGAGCAGAGGGGAAAAATCCAACAATAATCCTAACAGATATAATCTTAGGTCAAAAAAGAAAGAAGGGAATTTTGATAACCAGGATCAGCCCCTCATAGCGGAGAGGCCTACTAAAGCTGCAACAACCACTACTAAAGAAAAGAAATCTCATAATACTTCGCCAACAACCAAGGAACCTGTCACTAAGGTAAGGGAAGCTCTGAAGCCTATTCCCTCATTCAATTTTGAGCATGAGATTCAGAATATTAGAATTCCTGTACCCCTATCTGAACTAGTTAAAAACAAAGATTTCAAAAGGTCCCTCTCCAAGCTGCTACAATTTGAGCCCCCCCAGCCTTCCACTGACTCCATAAATCTCCAAGACGAAAAGCCAGCAGTTGTCCTAGGGCCCATGGTAGAAGATAGAGATGATTGATCCCCTCCCTTCTACACATCCCTGAACATACATGATAAAGTGCTGCATAACTGCCTTATGGATTCAGGGGCTTCCCATAACCTTATGCCCAAAATAGTAATGGAAGAATTGGCACTGGAGGTGACAAAAACTTATCATGATTTGTACTCTTTTGATTCAAGGAGAGTGCAATGTCTAGGAGTCATCAAAGAGCTGGTGGTTTCTTTGTTTTAGCTGCCCATGAAGAGTGTGGTCATGGATATTGTGGTAGTTGATGTCCCCCCCAAGTTTGGCATGATGTTGTCTAGATCTTGGATTAAAAATCTTGGAGGAACACTACATATGGATCTCACGTATGCCACCATTCCAGTCTTCGGAGGGGAACAAAGGAGGTTATATAGAGAAGATCAGCTGGCTTACATTGTTAGTGATGAAGCAAACCCCACCAATCACCCCATCTTTGCACTTGATACCGATTTGGGGTCTAGTTTATTGCATCTCACCGATGCTCCTGAATACCCTTTCCAAGTCATAAAACAACCCAGTCTTGATTATCTGATTCCCCCTCCAACCCCCTCTGTTTGGAAGATGTTTTTCGATGGAGCTTCTTCTAGCGAAGGTGCTGGCGCTGGAGTGGTTTTCATATCACCTTGTTAAGAAGCCATATCCCTGTCATACAAGCTGGAATTTGAAACCACCAACAATGTGGCAGAGTATGAAGCTCTTGTTCTGGGTATGAGGGCTGCAAAGGAAATGGGAATTAAAGAGATAGAAATATTTGGGGATGTTGATTTGATTATCCAACAAGTCATAAATGCTTATCGTGCTAATAATCCCCGGCCCAGAAATTACAGGAATGAAATATGGGACCTGATTGATAATTTCTTCTTGGCTTTTAACATTTCTTTCATTCCGAAGGGGGAAAATACTTCAGTCGATTCCTTAGTTGTCTCAGCTAGTTTTCTCAAAGTTCCTCTGCCGCCTATGGTCAAAAACAATGTTTAAATAAAATATAGTCCCTCTGTACCGGACAATGTCAAGCATTGGAAGGTATTCGACGATGATCTGGAAATCGAAAATTTTCTCCAATCCATTGATGAATTTTCTGCGTTGCACATTGATCAGGATCCTGACCTGGAAGGTGACCCTCACCCTGAGGTGTTTTTAAATGAAATTGCTGATCGCCAGATTATTCAGCTGCCTAGCAATCACATTCTGAGGGGACTAGTCCCTTTAGAAAGATTGTTCGATGGGAATGATGTGGCAGTAAAGGGTAAGGTTTCAAATGAAGATGATGATACAACCAAATGCAACATTTTCACACAGGAGGATCCCAAGTTGGTCAAATTATCAAGCAACCTGACCAATGAACAGAGGAAAGAGTATACTGAATTATTAAAAGAATTCACTGATGTGTTTGCATGGACCTACGAAGACCTCAAGACTTATGCCACATCTATCATTGAGCACAAAATTCCACTGAAGGAAGGGGATAGGCCATTTAGGCAGAAGCTAAGACAGATAAATCCCATGTTGCTTCCTGTCATGGAGAAAGAAGTGAAGAAGTTGTTAGAGGCCTGGATCATCATCCCCTTGAGGTATTCCGAATGGGTGGCCAATTTGGTCCCGGTGAGGAAGAAAAGTGGGGAAATCAGGCTCTGTGTCGATTTCAGGAACCTGAACAGAAGCTCAAAGAAAGATAATTACCCCCTACCTAAGATGGAATACATACTGTAGAGGGTAACTGGTGCATCCAGGATATCCATGATCGATGGGTTTTCTGGCTATAATCAGATCGGTCATGCCTGAGGATAGGGAAAAGACAACCTTCACCACTCCTTGGGGCACATTCATGTATGCCAAAATGCCTTTTGGATTAATGAATGCAGGAGCAACATTTCAGCGAGCCATGGATATAGCTTTCATCGGGGAGAAAGACCAGTTTGTAGTGATCTACCTAGATGACATCACAGTCTTCTCCAGGTCTAATAAAGAGCACTGCTATCACTTGAGGAAAGTCTTCTCGAAGTGCCGGAGGTTCAGTTTTTCCCTAAATCCCAAGAAATCCTTGTTTGCTATGATGGAGGGCAAGCTGTTAGGCCATATAGTATCAACAGAAGGAGTGAGAATTGATCCCAGTAGAGTGGAGGCAATTCAAAACCTGTCGCTTCCCAGGTCTCAAAAAGAAGTTCAGGCCTTTTTAGGAAAGATCAACTTTATGAGGAGATTCATCTCAAATTTTGCTGAACTGGTGAAACACATCACAACCATGCTTAGAAAGGGAAATGAAGTGAAATGGACCACTGAACCCAGGGAATCTTTTGTCCAAATAAAAAGGGCACTAACTGAGGAACCTATGCTGATTAGTCCTGATTATTCCAAACCCTTCCTAGTTTTATCTTTTGCTTCTTTTGATACAGTAGCAGCGGTGTTATTGCAGAAAAATGAGGAAGGGCGAGAACATCCCATTGCCTTCTTTAGCAAGGCATTAAGAGATGCAAATATCAGGTATGAAATCATGGAGAAACAGGCCTACGCCTTGGTGAAAGCTCTGAAAGCTTTCAGAGTCTATGTCTTGCACTCAAAGGTAACCGCATACGTTCCTTCGGCTTCTGTGAAGGACATCCTTGTACAGCCCGATATAGATGGGAGAAGAGGCAGATGAATCGCTAGAATCTTGGAATTTGACTTGGAGATAAAGCCCACCAAGTTAGTTAAGGGGCAAGGTTTAGCCAAGCTACTGGCTTAATCCAATTGCGAAGCCTTGGGGGTTAGTTTCATCAATACTTGCTCGAGAACTCAGCAAGCTGAGTTGGCTAGCCAACGCTCTCAGGATGACTTATCATTGGAAGAATGTGCCTGGTATCGTGACATTTTATACTTTCTGCAGGAGTTGAAGCCCCCAGATGGAATGGGTAAAAGTAAGGCGAGAGATTTAAAGCTCAAGGCGGTCAGATATTGCCTCATTGGGAAAGTCTTGTACTGGAGGGACCCTCTGGGGATGCTGCTGAGATGTTTGAACCCACTGGAAGCCCAGAAAGTTATGTTTGATTTCCATAGAGGCCTTTGTGGGGGGCATCATTTCTGGAAGACCATAGCTCACAAAATCCTCAGGGCTGGGTATTACTGGCCCACTTTATTCGTCGATGTCAACATAGAAATCAGGGCCTGCATCAAATGCCAAAATTTCTTAGGAAAGCAACAACTTAGACCACTACCACTGAAGCTTGTAATGGCCTCAACACCTTTTCAACAGTGGGGGATAGACTTCATCGGAGAAATCCATCCTCCCTCAAGTGGCCAACATAGATGGATCCTGACTGCAACAGATTATTTCACCAAGTGGATAGAAGCTGTCCCCACCAGAAGTGCATCACACAAAGTAATTATCAACTTTTTGGAGGATATCATAGCCAGATTTGGCTGTCCCAGCAGGATCATCACTGATAATTTTTCTTCTTTCAAGTCTAAGCCTCTAAGTAAGTTCTGTGAGCAGTTCCAGATCTCGCTAGTTCACTCCACCCCCTACTATTCCCAGGGAAATGGTTTAGCAGAGTCCTCCAACAAAAGTCTGATAAAGATCATTAAAAGACTATTGGAGGACAACGAAAGTGCCTGGGATTCAAAGTTGAAATTTACTCTATGGGCTGATCGAGTGACAACAAAGAAATCCCTGGGCACCTCACCTTTTCAGTTGGTCTACGGAGCAGAGGAGGTTTTTCCTACTCAGCTCGCCTTACCTGTGGCAAAATTCTTTCAAGATTATGAAGGAGAGCCAGATCATATGATCAGAAGGATTCATCAGAGAATGGAAGTACAACAGATCAGGGAACAAGTGAGAGACGCAGCTCATAGTCATCAACAAAGGGTCAAATAGGCTTTTGACAGGAAGGTCAGGAAGAAGGAGTTCAAGATCAGGGATTTGGTACTTAAGTGGGATGCACCCAGACAGGATAAGGGAAAACACAACAAGTTTGATGCCCTCTGGATCGGCCCCTTAAAGATCTTCGGGGTCTTCTCCAACAACACGTACAAGTTGCAACATCTGGAGGGTGAAGAGGTTTTCAACAGCCTAGTAAATGGGCATTTTCTGAAGAAGTGTTTTGTTTGAGCCTTAAGCAGCTCTTTGGTCTGTAAATATTGTCTTTGGTTCTTTGTTCATTTTCTTTTTGCATATTTTCGGCTTAGTAAATGACTCCATAACCCAATAGCAAGGCACTGAAACTGCAGAATGAGTTCTTAGAGCATCACAGGGACGACTCTATCCCCCNCCCATGGAGCCTAATGTTAGCGACAATTTTTGTCTTGGGCACAAAGTACCCAGGTCTGCAGGTTGCACGGGAAGCGCCCAAGCACAACATGGAAGAATCTCTTTTCCGGTTACGAGTCAAGCGAGTGGGTGAAGTTTTGTTGTTAGCAGCCAAGATTCATTGGCAAAGCTGATCGACGGTCATCGGGATTTCGGGGATGCCAAGTTGCCCGAGATTTATCACAAAAGATAGTTCCCATATTTCAAGACAAATCTAGGTCGTCCGATCCAATTGGGACAGGTGGCAGCGAGTCGACGTATCGAGAATCGATGTTTCAGGAGACAAAGGGTCTCCTATTCATTGCAGCTGAAATTGTCGATCGACGAAATACCGAGGGCACCTTTGGAACCTAGCCCACGGTCCTAGCGCTAGGTCACGTCAAGAGAGACTGAGGATGAAAGTAGCCCCCTTTTAAATAACGAATGCTATCTTGGCCATCCATCTTGAGGACACACGGCGCGCGTCCATGCCATGTCGACAATCGAGAATTCGAGGGGTAAGCGCTCTTCGCCATTTCACGTCTCGAAACCCCGAATCTCAAAGCGCTGAAAGCACCCAGAATTGGGCCCATGGTTTTGGCTCCTGGTCGTAAAGAAGCAAGCCTAAAGGAGGGGCGCTAATGTTTATCATTTGGCAAGACGGGCCCTAAAAGCACCGAGGGTGATCTTAGTTGTTCATCCTGGAGAAGCACGTGTTGCGTGATTAGGCCCTCCCTGCATGTCACCCATCGCGATTTCGAAGCATAAGAAACAACTCTCTCATATCCCCGAAGCGCGAAGCATCGAAGACGTCTCGGACCCGGGCCCACAGTATTGCTGAGTTAGTTCGGAACCATCGGATCAGTGGGGGGACGCGTGGCTACCGTTAGGCCCTCCCGACATTTCTCCCATCACGATTTTGAAGAGAGAAGACCTACTCCTTCCCATCTGCGAACCCCGAAACGCCGAAAGCACTCTGGGAGATAGGCGTAGGGTCATGGCCCGTGGTCGCGTGAGGGAGTAGAAAGAGTTGTACAAAAGGGGCCAGAAGCGCCGAGTTGAATTTCAGAAGGGGGGTATGGTGTCCTCCAGATGCCGGTTCGACGTGTTCTGAATCCCGATACCTGCTCGAAACGAATGAGGAAGAGGGAGGGTGGTTGAAACCTCGCCTCACGCATTAATTGCAAGGAATGGATGTCCCAACCGAAAGCCTGCCCGAGATGGTCCTCTGTACTCGTTTCTTCCATGGAAGCCATACCAAGTCCTCGACTTTCCAGAGAAGCCTACGCACGCTAATTCAACATTTAAGGGCTCAACTACCCCCTGGCGCGAACCATGCAGAATTAAGGCGACGTATGACAGAGGAGTGCAGGCCAGATTTGACTGAGGAGACTCCTCATCCTAAAAGTCTAGTAGGCCTCTGCTGGGCAAGTGTGTTGAGTATATATACTTAGTTTTGATATTTTTCAAGGTATCGATGGTAGAGCGAAGCTCCCGATTGTAAAGTTTTAACAGACATTCTAGCTCTCTGGTTATGCATCTGTATGTAAGATTTCTTGTGTAATGACAGACAGTTTTCCTACCCCATCTAGTTTTCATCTCATACGGAGGGAGTTCATGATTGATTGATTCACATGAATTATTGCAATTATGTTATGATAAAGGATTTATTGTGGCATTATTGTGTTCTCTGGTTTTCTGCGTTTGAATGTAAGAAGATCTTGCGTTTAGATGCCTTCTCCTACAGTCTGTTAGAAACCTGATGTTTACAACAGACCATTGCATTTCTCTGATACAAGTCTTCCCCCTACTCACCCTTACTACCTCTCACTGTCTGAAGTTTATCTAAGACCTCACTTACCCATGCATGCTCGGCCTAGTTTTGGAGTTGAAACAATATTGTTTTGAGTTAACTTCCATTGGATCACCTCTTTTATAAACAAATCGTGACATAAACTGATGGGCGTCGGGCTCTGCTCCTACTGCAATCCAGGAGTGACTTCCGTTGCCAACATTACCTGTACCCCTTTTGCTCCAATGATGTGCCCCAAGTAAATAACCTATGTCATTCCAATCTCACATTTGGACTCCTTAGTGTATAGTGATTGTTCCTCCATAATTGAAAAAATCTGATCCACATGTCTGAGATGCACCTCCCACATCTTGCTGTAAATGAGCAAGTCATAAAAAAATACCAGCAAGTGCTTCCTCAACTGCCTGTTGAACACATGGTTCATACAAGATTGGAACGTAGCTGGGGCATTGGTTAACCCAAAGGGCATCACCAAAAACTCATAGTGTCTGTAATGACATCTGAAAGCTATTTTTGAGATGTCCTCCTCCCTCATCTTGATATGATGATAGCCAGAATGAAGGTCAATCTTTGTGAAGTAGACAGCTCCATGCAACTCGTCTAGCATCTCATCAATCCTTGGTATCAGGTACCTATTTTTGATGGTCTTTTTATTCAAGGCCCTGAAGTCAATGCACATCCTAATAGTGCCATATTTCTTCTTCACCAACACTACTGAAGAAACAAAAGGGCTAGTGCTTGGTCTGATGTGCCCCATGTCCAAAACTTCCTTGATGTCCTTCTCTATCTCATCTTTGTACTTCTTGGGATCTCTGTATGGTGTGGTAATGACTGGTTTGTCTCCTTCCTCTAGCTCAATAATGTGCTCAAACCCCTTGTCCGGTGGTACCCCTAGGGGAATCGGTCCAAACACCTCGTGGTGCTTGTCAAGGATTTCTTTGATCTTTGGGGTGTAGTGAACCTTGCCCTGCTCATCCACAGGTGTTGAAATCCTGCATTCAGTTGCGTACACTATCTCGTCTCTTCAGAAGATGGCCTCCATCCTCTTGGCCGTGACCACCTTTGCAACATTCCCTGTCATGCCCCGAAGCACTATCTTTCGTCCACCCTCCTCTGTGAATGACATCTCCATGGTCTTGTAGTTGGTGGTGATAATCCCCAACGTGCTTAGCCACTGAACACCAAGGATGATGTTGGTACCCAGAAGGTCCATAACATAGACGTCCTCTACCAGCTCATGCCTACCCACGTTAAGCTTCATGCCAGGGATGTATTTGTCACAAGGCATAGTGCTTCCACCTGCTACCTCCACCTTGAACCCTTCAAACTTTACTGTGGGTATGTGCCTCCTTTTCAACAATGTTGAATCAATGAAGTTATGAGAGGCTCCCCCATCAATCAGAACCGATACCTTCTGTCCCTGCAAGACTCCCCTCATCCGGAAGGTGTTATACTTGGGCACTCCACTGATAGATGCTAAGGTAGCCATAAAGACCTGTCCCACCTGTCCTGTGATCTCTTCCTCTACTGCCTCAATAGTTTCGACCTCAATGTTCTGTATCTGTCTGATCTCCTCCTCCTCCTCGTTGTCAGAAGTGACCTCTATGTAGTGCACTTGACCATGACCAATGCATTTGTGTGTTGGGTTCCATGGCTCTTTGCAAGTGAATCAAAGTTGCTTCCTCCTCAGCTCCCTCCTAGTGTTCTCATCCACTCTACCACGACCCCTGTCAAAACCCCTTGGGTCACGTCCTCCCTGGTTCATTGGAGGCCTTTGATCTCTTCCTCCATTGTTAAGAGGTGGACTGGGTATAAATTTTGGCTTAGCAGCTGGTCCCAGATCCCTTGTCTTCTAGATAACATCCTTTAGGTTGGTAGGCTTGAAAGCCTTTACCCAAACCTTCAAGGGTTCCATCAACCCCTTAGTGAAGAACATCATGAGCCTGGTCATGGACATATCTTGCACCATCATTGCCAACCTATGAAATTCATCAATATATGACTCAACCGTACCTGTTTTCTTGAGTTGTGTGAGCTCCCGGAATTGTAGCTCAGGATTTTCCTGATCAAACCTATCAATGAGCCTCTGAGTGAATTCCGTGTAGGACACTATCTGATTGTGGCCTAGTGTGGTAAGTCCATGATACCACCAATCATGAGCCTTGCCATCCAAGTACATAGTGGAAAACTTGATGGCTTCCATCTCCCTCATGGGGTTAAGTTGTAGATAGGTGTCCAACTTTTGCACCCATGCCTGTGCTGTCATCTTGGCCGTACCATGAAAATATGGGACCTCTATCTTCCCTGCTTTTCGTTCAAACTCAAAACTGTTCTTGTGGTTTGGCCTAGGCTTATTTCTAAACTTGAGTTGGCAATATTGATCCAGGGACATCTGCCTTTGAATCAACATATCCAACCCATAGTATTCCTTAGTACATCGTGCCATCTGCTCAACGAAATCATCCACCTCTTTCTGTTTCCCTTGTTCATCTGTGAATGTAGGCATGTATGGACAAGGGTTAGCCTTGCTACCCAAGTGCCCATAAGACGTGCCACCTCCATGGATTCCTTCAGATCTGGGGTCTCTCTCCAGATTATATCTGATCTCACTATGGGATCCACCAGATCCACTAGCTTCTTTTCTTCCATACGTCTCAGGGTCTTTCCCCTTATGAGTCATTTGCATCAATAACTTGGTTATTATTGTTTGGTTCTCATCAATTTTTTTCAAATTTCCATCTACCTTCTTTAAGGTCTCCGTGATCTCGACCTGTTCCCTTCAGTTTGTCTCCTGGCTCTCCTGCAAATGATGGACTAATTTTCTTTCTGTAAGATTCAAGGTCTTGTGGAATTCAGCTGCCAAGTAGGCCAAGCCTTGTGGCTCACGGTCATCTCCTGAACCCTCCATTTCGGCTTCTGTTTCACTGGCTTGTTTCTTCCTTCTTCCCATAAAGATTCCATTGTACCTCTGGATGTGCTAATCCCGCCACAGGTTTGGAGGATCAAAGCTCTGATACCACTGTAATGATCCCAATCCAATTTTTTGTTTGGAATCACTAACTACCACTGATGTATTTGATGTGTAGGTGGCTATTGAAGTTGTTCCAGTTATTTAATGGTGTTTATACAAGATTCATCCAATACATGTAAGATCATAACATACTCAAGATATAGAAAACACAAGCATAGATCTAATCTTTATTATAAGAAGCATGAATCAGATACAACAGAGAGAAGATCTGGAATAATCCTCAGATGGCTCCAATAGATAATAGATATGAGATGCTACAAAATGATCCTGCTAATACAAAAGTTTCCTCCAGAGGCTGGATAATAAGTGAAGACCAATACAAGTAGATATGAGTCGTATGGATACCAAACTTCTCAAGTTGGAAGATGCCACACTCTAGTAGAAGGCTGAAACCCTCAATAATTAGGCCCAACTGAAGGAAGACTCCAAATGATCCCAAACTTTGCCAACTGATAGATCAGGGTGATAAGATCCCCCTCCTGAAGTCTCAGGCCGAAATGCTAAGGCTAACCCCTCCAAATGTTGAATCCTCTAATGAAACTGCGCCCTCTTGGATGCCTGGAACCCTAGATAACTTGGCCCTGATGAAGAAGGCCTCCAAATGCTCTGAAACTCTCCAGGAATATAGATCGGGCTATGGAAACCCCGTAGGAGAAGTTTCAAGTCGAGATTCTAGGTAGAACTCCCTAGATCTGAGAAACACTGAATCACAAGACATCCTCCTTGCCTGAAAACCGTCCCAAAATGTAGCTGTAGATATGATGATGATAACTCTTCAAGGAAGCCCTCAAAGTGATGGTTGAGACCCTGTAAGTAAAACCCAAGTGTCGAAATGCCCAAAGAATCTCCTAATTAGCTGGATCGAACTCTCCTCTAGATAATGATGCACCCTTGCTGGAAACTCCTGAACAGTACGACCCTGCTGCTTTTTTGAATCTATTGATGGATATGTGATGAGTGTAGAATGGTGTGGGTGGAGTCTTTTATCCCCGAGACCAAGCTTTGGAACAAGGTGAGTGGGTCTTTCACCACTGAGTTGCTCACAAGGTTTTGTAACAACAAAACCCCCAAACTGTATGCTCAAGAGCAATAACAAGCAAATACCAAAATCCAGAATGAATCATAGGTGCGCCCTAGCCTTCTATTTATACTTTTTCTTCTACTTCTCTGTTGAGTTAGATTAACTCCCAGGGTTAACTCTTCCAACACTTCTATTCTTTCATTTAGTTATCTTTTACTCCTTTTTACCTTTTCCTCAAGTCAACTTAAGAATATAACCTTAGCCTAGTTGACCTTTCCCCTTAGTGTGAGACTATGGCCTAGTGGGGATGCCTAGGCCACTGAGTCTTTTCAATACCTCTTCATCAAGAGGTGGGGGACATTAAAACATTTCTTCCAATTTACCGTAATAAATCAAAGAAGTTCCACATACAAATCCTCAGGCAGGTTCTCAACCAAACAAACAATCGAATACAGGGAGAATACCACTCACTATATACTTGAATTTGTTTCCCCTACCTTAACTGTTGTGACATAAAATGACTCCGTTCACTTTGAAATTGGCCTGAATCTCATTTCTATGTTGTCTCAGATGTGAATGCTCAAGAAGATTGCAAAGAAAACACCTTAAACCCCAACTTTTCGACGGCAAAAGGAAATTAATACTTGACAAAGAATGGAATGTTGAATAAGAAGCCATTGCAAGCAGGCCATATTTGGAAGAAACAAGGTATTCAAAAAGATGGGATAGATGTACTTCGCAGCACCGATTAAGTACAAAACCCAAAATTGATATTCAACTCGTTTTTTACGAATAAAGAGTTTGAACGTCAAGAAAAGTGTGAAGAAGCTTCATTAATGTACATATATTTAATTGGTCGATGGCAGGCAAAATCACAATCGTTGTCGCAAATAGCCTCAGCTATATTTTGTAACACATCTTATTTGAATATAGAATAATTTCGGTTTATTTCTTAATAGTATTTTCTAATTTCTGGTATTTGTTTTAATTGTATTTTGTACCTTCTTCCCGTGTGTTGTTAAACATGAAGGACAAGCTTTTGTTTCTGCTGCTCACTACTTCAATCTAAATAAAACCTGGTCTATTCTTTCTTTAGATTTTACATTTAAAAATACTTTTTCATAGGCCATACTTATGTGGTGCTGACTCTGTATCTAAAGAAAGAAATTGGAGGACCCGTTCTACTCCCATTCTTCGGGTTCCATAAATAGAATGAATTCATGAGTTACAACAAGCTAGCTGAACTATTGACGCAATGTTCCTGTGAAGTATGTTGGATATATTGCAGCTTGTTCTATTTGATAATATCCGTGCATATATACTAATATCAGTACTATTGGAAAAAATACAGAAAACTTCCTCTTCGACAAAGCTTAGGCAGTTATTTTTGGGTTTGCAGTGTTAACCAAATATGTCCATTGTTCTGTCATATACATCTTGCAGCCTAGGAACTTCCGTAATTTGCAATTTATGCTTTAATTTCTTAAAGTCACAACAAATTTTGATTGCCTTTAATTTAATTTAGATATTGATGTTTATGGAGAGCCGTTGTTTGTTGATGTCATTGCAACGAATACAAGATGAATAGATGATAAGGAATTTATCTCGTTGAGACCATAATGCAAATTCATGTTTCTTGTTGCGCTATGTACATTTGGCAGTCAAAATTTTCTTGGTTTCAACGAAATTTGCGAGCCGAAGAACATCTTGCAAATTGGGAGGTCATTTGCATTTGAAACAAAAACAATCCATTAATATATATTAGTATGAATACTATTCAGATAAATAAAAAAACTTTCTCCATTGATAGATACTAGTATGAATACTATTGAAATAGATATCAAAACTTCGTCTTGGCCAATACTTAGCCAGTTATCTGGACACCAGGCCCCGGGTTCGTGGTATCCAGCACCTATGTCCCCTGTTTCGTCATATACATGTTGTAGGAAAAGAAATTCAGTGATGCACACTTAATTATTTTACTAGTGAGAAGCATGCAGAGGTTCAAAAACATTGCCATTAATAAACGGAAAAAAAAAGGTTTTCCTGACTCTCAGATACTTATCTCTTTTCCCATTTTGCTTTTCCCATCCATTATGGCTTTCTGGTTTTATACTTAGTCGTCTTTCTATGTACGGCGAGATGACATGTCTTCATCTCCATCTATATCCTCGCAAGACGGATTCGACCGACCGTTGTTCCATTCCATACTTAGCCAATTTTATGCCCATCGTTGCGGGGCCAACGCTTGCGAGCCCAGTTGTTTATCGTTTCACTATATACATCTTGCACTAAAAACATCCGTGATCTACAATTCTACCGCGGGTTCCTCGTATACATTAACTTCGTTCAAAGTATCTGTTGCTGATTTGCATCCCCAACAACTTTGCGTCCTTCCTGACATACATCAACAATGGTCTTACTAGTGACAAGTGGACACAATGGTATGAAAGATACTTCTGTGATCTGCAATTCATGCCTTAACATCTCCATCTATATCCTCGCACGACGGATCTGACTGACCGCTGTTCCTTTTCATACTTAACCAATTTTATACCTGTCGCTGCGGGGATGACGCTTGCGAAACGAGCTGCTTATCATTCTGATATATACATCTTGCACTCAAAACATCTGTGATCTACAATTCCACTATGGGTTCCTTGTATACATTAAGTTCATTCAAAGTATCTGTTGCTTCTTTCCATCCCCAACAAATTCACGTCCTTCCTGATATACATCAACAATGCTCTTACTAGTGGCAAGTGGACATAGTGGTATGAAAGATACTTCCGTGATATACACTTTATGCGTTAACTGGTGAGAACTTAGCAGGGATTCACAAGCATTTGCATTAATAAGAAAACACTAGATGTTCTTCTGTGAGATACTTAGTTCTTTTTCCCTTCTCTTCTTCTCGTGTATTATCTAGAATTCCACTGCGAACTTCTCCATTCATTTTCCCTTATTTTCTTCCTGTGTATTATGGGACTATAAAATATGGACATGATATTTTATAGAACATGTACAAATTCCGCATTCCATACCTAGCGACATTTTGGATCACGAGTGTGCTTAAAATTGGGCCTCCTTTGTTCCGTGCCCTACAAATAGCACCCTGAGTTCCGCGATATACAAATTGACAAGCGCACTTGCGGACTGGCTAACTCAACATTGCACTTCTATTATTTTGTGTCCTCCAAACAACGCTCCCAGTTCCGCGATATAGAAATTAACACACGGAGTGCAGGACTGGCGAGGTGGAGATTGCCATTGTTTACGGATGCTAATCCCTATGAAGTATCTAACAGTATCTAAAAAATTATTTTAGTTTTTATTTTTTCCCTGTATAACAGTATCTAAAAAATTATTTTGAATACTAAATTATCTCTTAGTAGTGACAACTGGACACAGAGGTATGAATCAGTTGGGATTGCACTCTCCGCAATATACAAATTGACTACCGGATTCTGACATCGTCCGCTCTTCCATGTTACAGATTATGCATTCCAATGTTCAGAGCGATACAATTAGAAGGTCTGGGCCTCACCTCCTTTGTAGACACTTTCTCAACCTGTTTTGGATCTTCCTGTTTTCTGGTTCACAAAATATGCAACTCCAGCGTTGGCAGGTTGACATATGTTTATCTCCATATATATAATCAAACAACAAATCCGACTGACCGCTGTTGCTTTCGATGCTTTCAATATGTTTCTCCGTTATATACATCTTCCACTCTAAATTTTCGTGATCTACAATTCCACTGCTAACTACTCCATTCTTTTTCCCTTTTTTTTCTTCCCGTGTATTATGGGACTATAAAGTATGCACATGATATATTATAGAGCATGTACTAATTCGCATGATATTTTATAGAGCATGTACAAATTCCGCATTCGATATCTAACGACATTTTGGATCGTGGGTTCTAGGGCGGGCAGGCTCAAACTTGGACCACCATTGTTCCATGGCCTACAAATAGCACCCATAGTTCCACGATATACAAATTGACAAGTGAACCTGCGGAGTGGCTGACTCAACATTGCACTTGCATTGTTTCGTGTCCTCCAAACAACGCTCGCAGTTCCGCGATATACAAATTGACACATGGAATGTACGACTGGCGAGGTGGAGATTTCCATTGTTTACGGATGCTAGTCCCTATGAACTATCTAACAATATCTAAAAAATTATTTTGAATACTAAACTAGCTCTTAGTACTGACAACTGGACATAGAGGTACGAAACAATTGGGATTGCACTCTCCACAATATACAAATTGACTACCGGATTCCGACATCGTCCGCTCTTCCGTGTTATAGATTATGCATTCAAATGTTCAGAGTGATACAATTAGAAGGTTCGAGCCTCGCCTCCTTTGCAGACACCTTCTCACCCTGTTTTGGATTCTCCTGTTGCCGGGTTCATGAAATCTACAATTCCAGCGCGGTCACTCTATCACTGCTCACAAATGTTTCAAAGTATCTCTCGCTACCTTCCATCCCCACTAACTTCCTGTGCTTCCGGATGTCCTACCATATCCTCTTCGCTGTTACGCATATTTCACTCAAAAAGTTCTGAGACATACAATTTGACCCTCGTGCCCTCACCCTCAACGCTTGTACGTTGCAACCCTATTTTGTAGTTGTCATTTTTCCCCTGCCCGCGACCTCCGTACTTTCATACTATGTGATTAGAAACCTTTCATGCTAACAACTAACCATGCAGGAACCGTCAACATTGTCATTAATGGCCAAAAACCTCGAGGAGATATCCCATTATTATGCATTAAACCAAGATGTGCGGAGAGTTATTTTGTCCCTTCCGATTGTTCATCTCCAACACGCGTCCTCGTGTTGGGCTGCTCAAGAAATCTACAATGCTTAATCACTCATTGCAATATCCAACGTGTTGGCATTTCTATGTATGAAATAGGTACTGTTTAATGTTAACAACACATCATGCAACAACCGTCCAAATTGTCATTAATCAACGAAAGTCTCGAGGACATCTCCCATTCACACGCTTTCGACCAAAATTTGCGCAGGGTTATATTATCCCTTCCAACTTTTGATTTCATTCATTGGATGGAACAAATAAACGTTCTTGTAGACTTATGGCACCAGGTCGACAACAATTTTGTGGAGATACAATGAATATGTTCGCACAAGAGGACCAGAGCTTTCAATGGTCCAGGGCATACTTTTACTATTCATCCCGTTCTGCCCAAAACAAAGTGATTTGGACCTCTGGAATCGCTCGCGCAGGATGCATTCCTGAGGCTTTTGACTCTAAGGAGGTGGTATCTTGGTGCACCGAAAAATATATTCTAGGCCAAAGAATTATTCCACTGCGTGACCATTCTCCTGTTTCTTTGTCGCCTTGGCTCTTCCATGAGATGTTAAAATTGTCGAACCCAACATTGATGTTCAGAGGACAAGACTACAAACAGTTTCTAGAAAAACATCATAAAGGATTGGACATCTTAGCGGACTTCCTCGAAGACCCGACAACAGTTCCTGAAGATATCACAAGGTTGTAGGTAAGTTCCTTTAGAAATCCATTCTGGGAAATTGCTTGGCTGGTTACAAGAATAATGGGACATGCATCCACAACAAGCATTTCCCATATAATTATTTATATTTTGTATTTCACAGTCAAGGAACAATACATTTTTGATTGGGGGAAGCTAATTTCGATTGAGCTCTACTCCCAGTTGTCACGATTCAAAGAATTGAATAAATTTTATATGTCATCCTACTTGATTTTCACAATTGTGTATTGTTGTCCGTTGGCAAAACTTTCTCTTTCCAATAAAATAAACTATGGATTCAAACCAGTAACATTTTGGCACGAGGCCCTGTGGAGACACAAGGCCTCCCATTGTTTTTATGATTTTTTTAATGGCTTTGTCTCAGTTTTCAAAGATTTACTGTTAGGCAAGGATGCTCCGCGGATGTCTGGATAGGCAACCAAGTTTTTGAACAGGAAGGGCACACTTGAGCAAGAGGAAAATCACAGTGTTCTCATGGTCTTTGGCTCTAAGGAAAATCCTGCCTTCCTTCCATGCCACATCATAGACAAGATGTTTGTTGCAGAAATAGCAAGGAAATACAACCACTGGTTGCATTTTTTCCATGACAAGAAAAAAAAAAGTTCATTCCTTTGCCTTGGAAAGTTGGAGACTTTGTGTGCAGAAACATCAACAAGATTGACGAGTTTTCCGCCCATTTCAAGAAATTGAACCTAACGTACGCTGAAAGGATAAAAGGGTTCGACCCTAATGGAATTTTTCAAGAAAATTTACTGGGTGTTGGCTTTAACACCTCTTTTATCCATACACACCTGACCCAAGATAGGAACAGTGTCGACAACAATCCTGCTTCTGCCGATTGCGACGTAGAGAGATTGCAAAGTGCCACTGAATTGTACAAACAACATGGAAAAGTATCCGGTGAGAAGAGTACCCAATGCCCTGCTAGCACTCCCAAGAGCACGACATCACGGATCATTTCTTCGAAGGTCCACCCCAGTAAGAAAGCAACCCAGAAATCTTCGAACGAATGAGGAGATAAGAACCCTCCTCGCATAAATATTGATAGTTCTCACAAAATTCCATGGACGAAGAAGAGAAAAAACAATGCAGGTTAGGTGGAGGAACCCCAAATTGAAAGTGGAAAACTGTAACTTGAAATTGAAGTTGAGCACATGCAGAAAATTGGGTCGTCCACGGCTGAATTATCAGACACCGACTTTTTTGACATAGATGAATCCTTCGTAATCCAGAGCGCTATTTTTGACAGCCAATCTAAAAGTCTGGTCATTGAAAAGAGAGATGTAACAAACATGAAAGCCAAATCTCGCGCAGAGATTTGCTTTAGCGAAATGACGTCGTCCCAAATCTGCCAATTTCACCAGGGAACTGGTGACATTCTTCGTGATTCCATTGGAGGAATTGAGACAGAAAATGCCAATATGAAACAACGCCTCAACGAATTTGAGCAGTCTTTCCTTGCAACTCCAGAATTTGCCAGTCCTTTGGCAAAAATCGTGCCTGCTACCACTGCAGCGAAGATGAAAGTATCCTCTACCCTCCTTGCATGCTCTAGAGCCCTTGTAGAGAATAACATCAACAAAATAATGCAGGTAGTTACTGAAGCCTGGGAAACATCGCAAAATTTAGTTTCCTTTGGAAAGAAGGCCAATGATTTGCTAGAACAATTGGAGACGAATTTAAAAAATGAACAGTTTTTTTGTGATCGGGCACTGGCCCATTTTGCCAAATATGCCGACAACACATCAGAACTGAAAAGAAGATAGGAGAAACTCCCCTCACCAAAGTGCACCAAAAAAGTAAAAGCATGCTGGCAAAAGAAAGTTAACAACCTGCAGCTCATTGTCAAGTCATGTAAACAAGTCATATCAGAAAAGGAGGATTTATTCACAAGCCTGCTCCATCTGGACTTAGCCGGAACTACCACCGAGGTTCAAGATCCTAACTTAATTCTTAAATCCTTGTCAGTCACCAAAGAAGCCTTCAAGGAACAAGTTGATATTTTAAAGGGGTTGTCTTTAGAAAAGTTTTACAACATACTTGAACATCGTCTAGATGAGCACGAGCGCTAGGTACTGGACTATGCGGAGAAATTGAAGAAACTCTGCATAGTATTTCAATGGATCTAAGGAAATTAGAAAACGACCTTTACAACATAGAAAGATGGGATGAAACCAACATAACCCCCATGAAAAGCTACATTGAAGAATGGTTCCAAGAGAGAATGGATGACCTCATCCAGGAAGGGCAACAACCGGTCAACATGACTACAATGCCCATCGACGACAACAACAAAAACGCATCGGCTTCATAGTAAGTTTATACTGCTATCTTGTTTTGTTTATCAATCCAGTTTAAGTCTATGTTGTCATCTTCTCTTCTTTATCAATCCACTTATGTCCTCTTTCAATAGAAAACTGTAACCAAACACTCTTAACTTCCAATTTCTTCTTTTCAGGTCTTCCTCTCTACCGTCGCGCACTTCTTTCAACGTTCCTAATTCTTGTACTTATTTCTTTTTATGGTCTGCGGGAGCCCCAATCCCAGTCTATATGACAAACGCATTTAAATTTCCAGAAACATGTTACAGACATTATTAATTTTTGATAAATTCCAAAGAAAACTGATTCAACAATGCCCTTATTGTATACTAAATTTTGGGTTTCCAGGAACCTTTCTTGTTTGTTCCAAATAAAACTAATTCGAATATGCTACATTTCTTGTCTCCTATTGTATGCTAATTTTTTGGTCTTCAACGACGTTGATGTGATTTCTAGAGATATGTAATAGACACGCAACGCCGCTTGTAAATTTCTATATCGCGGAACTCTCGATGTTGTTTGTAGGGCACAGAACAACAAAGACCCATTTTTGAAACCACCAGCCCGAGAACCCGCGATCCAAAAACTGACGAAGTATGGAATGACCGCTCCCTGCATGCTCTATAAAACATGTGCAAAGAAAACTAATTCAACAATGCTATATCTTTTTGTCCAAGAAAAGCCTTAGTTTTAAAACAAACTAAACTCCGCCTGCCATTTTGTATATCGTGGAACTATCAGTGCTATTTGTAGGCCACAGAACATCAGAGGCCCAATTTTGAACCCGCCAGCCTGAGAACCCGCGATCCAAAAACTGGCTAAGTATGCAATGAGGGCTCCCTGCATCCTCAATAAAATCTCTTCTCCATACTTTATAAAAGTAGATATTTCGTATGTATAAAACTAGATATCTACTTTATACAAGTACATATTTCGTATGTATAATTTTTTTATTTGTGATGAATTTCTATAGTCCGCAACTCCACTCCTCGATTTCTGTATCGCAGAGAACATCAGAAGCCCAATTTTTGTATCACATAATTGTTGGTACTTTTTGTATATCGCCAGCCCGACAATCCGCGATCCATTACAAAAGTACATATTTCCTATGTATAAAAGTATTTCAATGTATTTCAACTTTCTAGCCATGTGTCTGTACTAGGTCGCATTTACTCCCATCTCAACCTAGCATGGACTCTGCTGCCATACAACCTTGTTTTTAAAAAAGATTAAAAGACAAACCCTCTAAAACAACCTCATATATTACAAACTCATACAAATCTTATTTGTAAAGGTTTTTTCTTTTATTTCTTTATTTGGGAAAAGGAGTTATATTGCCCCACATTTTAGATTTCTTTATTTGGGAAAAGGAATTATATTGCCCCACATTTAAATCAAAACATGGGTGAAACAATTCAATACTTAAATCATATATTTTTTTTTTTTTTAAATAATAAAANAAAATAACTTCATTCCACTTTTGTAGAGATAGATTTTTTCAACAATTATATTATTTTATTTTATTTTTCTAAATTTTAATATTACATTATATAAATGAAGTAATCACAACTAGTGGTCCTTGTTAACAAGGTGCACCATGATCCACACATGTTTTTATTTTTAAAACCTCATCAGGGAATGTTATGGGGAGAAGGGATTCTCTAAGAAGACACTCTCAGGATATAAAGACATCATAGCATTTGAGCGATTCAACCAGAGACAATATTAGGTTTGTATTTATTTTTTCATTGTTTTTTTTCAACATTTTATTCAAATTAAATCTATATTTTAAAAAATAGAGAGGAATAAATTAAGAATAAAGGCAAATCAAAATCAAAATTGTATCTTTAAAAGAATTTAAAAAAAAAATACAGAAGAAGAAATTAAGAATAAAGGGAATAAAAGAGAAATTACCTTAAATGTTTTCATATTTTGGTGTTCATAACCTTCTTTAAATGATTTTACTTGCCATCCCATGTTGTAAAAGTTTAGGGGGTTTGTTTACCAATCTCGTCACATTTTAGGTATTTTTTTTTTTTATCAAAATGGTAATACTACTATTTTAGTTTTTTTTGGATCAATATGGTAATAATATAAATTTAAAGAATATAATTCTTTAATTTTTTTTTGGATTAATATGGTAATATTATTATTATTATTATTTTTTGGATAATATAGTAATAATATAAATTTAAATAATATAATTTTAAAGAATTTTGGGAATGTTAGTGTTAAAATATTTACCTTTATTTTATTAATCAATAATATATATCACATTTTATTATTATTATTTTTTTTTAATTTAAAGAATAAAATTTTAAAAAGTTTGGGATCTTAGTGGTTAAAATATTTGCCTTTATTTATTATTAAACAATTAATATATATTACATTTTATTAAAAAATTTAAAGAACATAATTTTAAAAAGTTTTGAGATGTTAGTGGTTAAAATATTTGCCCTTATTTTATTAATCAATTAACATATATCACATTTTATTATAAGTGCCTTGTTACCGAGCCGGCTGCGGAGAGTAATTACAAACGTGTTTCATTTGGTACAAATTAATTTTCTCTGCCCTCTGTTTTCCTTTTATTTGACTGTCCGTTGAATTTGCATTAAAAACCACATAGATATTACATTCGAAATTTCATCCAGCATGGCTTCAATCTTAAATTTTATAATTTTTTTTTTTTTTTCTTTTCTGCGGTAGGTATGTCAATAGGCAAATCTTGTTAAAAATGCTTTGAGATTTTGTGGTGTTATAAGTATAAGTTTCGCATACTAGTATCTATGGTTATGGAGCACCATATTCAATAAATATTAAAAAATGAGTTTATTATTTCAATGTTCATATATGATAATAAGACATAAGTGTGCATTAATGTCTGTGTTACCATTGTTGTTAGTTTTACTAAGAGGATCATAATGCATAAATATGTTTTTTTACCTAAGTAATGTAATATTTTTTTATAATACAAGTGTATATATCCATTGAAATGTTTAGTCATATGATAATTTGCAAGTTGTATATTGTGAAAATATGGTTGGAAAACAAAGCACAAAATGGTTGATCCTAAAATATGTAAGGATCATAATGCATAAATGTATTTTTTTAATAAATGTATTTTTTTACCTAAAATTATAGGTAATGTAATATTTTTTTTTATCAATAACACAACATAAATGTATATTTCCATTAAAATGTTTAGTCATATGATAATTGCAAGTCTTATATTGTGATAATATGGTTAGAAAACAAGGCACGAGATGATTAATCCTAAAAATATGTGAGTAATACTTATCCATTTCTTGGGTCAATGTACTTAATGTTTATTAATATTTGCATATTATAATTTTCAATAAAGCATATATGTTTCATAGATGTTTGTGTCGAGAGCCATTATATGTTCTTATTAACATTGTTTTAGATAAAAGATGAAACTACATGTTCTACTATCAACAAATCATTAATCAATTTGTAAGTTAACATTATTATTAATTTGCAATTATTTTTAAATTGGTACACCACACAACTTCTAATTAAATAATAAACCTCAAGATCTAGCATAAAAGATATTTGAGTGGTTGGAATCACAAGTTTTCGACATCAGTCACAATATGAACCTCCTCATGGCAGCTCTAGCAAGCAACATCAAACCGTTTGGAAATGATGGAGGCTCTAACTCAGAGATCATATTGGAGGGGAAATCAAAAGATAACGAAGACTCAAGAAAGGAGTCGCATAAGGAATCTCAACCAAATTTGAGTGTCACTAACCCTTCACAATCCCAATTCAATATGGAAGCAAAAGTGGACATAAAACCATACCAATGTGAGATATATGCATTAAAATTGAATCATTTATTGCAACAACTATAAGTTTATTTTATCATTCACCATATAGATGCAGGGAAAAATATTAGAGGGCCATGTTTGAACTTGGTGGGAAAGCCACATGAAAACACTTAGGCTGGAGGGTGATCTGCCAATAACTAGGTGGGAGGACTTCAAATCCCTCATCAAGTCTCAATTCTACCCTATAGTGTATGTATAGGCCCAATGGATCCGGTGGAACTACTTCAGGCAAAGGCAGGGGTAGAGTGTACAAGAGTACACCACTGAGTTCATAAAGATGGCCATCATACTGGGTATCTCTCCCAAGAACCCACATGTGCTCCTGAATTATTTGAGGGGGTTACAAAGTCATCTACAAAATCACTTGATGCTCTTCAAGCCAAGGACAATAGATGATGTGTGTGTACATGCACAATACCTAGAAAACATAGGACAAAAGAAGGGGCAACCAAGTGGTTCGAAGTAGAAAGAGCATTAGGAAGCTTCCAAGGAGGGGAAGAAGTGTAGAGGGAGAAAATATAAGAATACATTAGCCATTGCACATTAGAGTAAAGATCCAACAACCATTTCAATCATTTCAAAATTGATGGCCACATCGAGGAAAAATGTTGGAAACTACATCCAGAGTTGAACCCGAAGAACCACAAGAAGGACATGAAGAAAATGAACCTTCTAGCCACAGATTCGAGAAATAAGATTGAAAGTAACTTATATGTGGATGAAAATAGTCTACACATATGTGTAGAAGGAGGTGAATTTGAGTATTCTTGATCACCAGGAAGAGAAGGAGATAACCAAGCTCTTCCACATTAAGATTCAGGTCAAGAATACCAAGATAGATGTTCTATTCGACTCTGGTTCATAGGCTAATATCATAGCAATGGATATGATCAACAAGCTTGGATTGGAGGTTTATAATCATCCTAGTGCCTATCCATTGGGTTGGGTAAACAAGGATGCAAAGATAAAGGTAATGAAACAATGTAAGATTAAATTTGTTGTAAGTGTTGATTTTATTGATGAAGTGGAATTGGATGTAGTAACCCTTGATGTATGTGGAGTAGTGTTTGGAAGACCCTACATGCATATGAGGAATGAAATATTTATGTAGAGAGACAACCAATATTAACTGATCAAGGATGGGAAGTTCTACATCATCAACACGCATAAAGGAAAGTCAAATATCTCACTAGTAAGTGCCAACCAAGCCAATACGTTGATTAGTTCTAGTAAGAAATATGTTTTTATTTTATTAATAGAAAATCATTTTGATGACGAGTCAATGAGAGTGAAGGAAACCCTGGAGGGGTGTAATAAAGAACACAAAAATTAGTTGGAGCTATAAAGGGAACAAGCTAGCATAAATTTAGGCCAAGAATCCCTAGGGTTAGGGATGAGGCTAACTTGAAAATAAATACCTATGCAAAATATTATTCTTCTTGGTAACACAAGAGGAGAGACAAGTAGAGAGGTTTATCTGGAGAAGGTTATTGAAATTAAATCGTTTGCAATGATTTGTTTCCAAGGATGAATGGAAACCCTCTTGGATTCCATCCTTGATACCTTCATTCTAAGGAACTGTAACTTTTTTTTTTTTCAAAAGAAAAGTTGTTTGAAGACAGTGGCTAGTGTCACAACATCCTAAGAGATGTAATATCCCTCCATTTAAAATATTTTAATAATTTTGAATAATTGTGATTTTGGATTATTATGTGGAGATTATATCATCATAAACATTGGATGATGGGAAATATTTGTGTAAATATTATTTTATATTTATTTTATTTTACTAGAGACAAATTGATGAGAGAATCCAGTTATGAAAGAGTAATTCTTTATTCCATGGGAGAGTGAAAAGGGATAAAAAACACTAGGGTAAATATTTTCCATGAGGACAAGTGTAAACCTACTCCCAAATATGTGGGAGGTGAAGGGAGCACGCTAGCATAAAGTTAGGCCAAGACTCCCTAGGGTTAGGGATGAGACTAACTTGAAAACAAATACCTAGGAAAACTATTATTCTTCTTGGTCACACAAGAGGAGAGACAAGTATAAATGAGGCAGGATGTTGCTGAGTATTTGTGTAGGAATTGAACTTGATGGTTTTGAGAAAGAGTCGAGGTCTGGAATTTATCTAGAGAAGGGTATTGAAATTTCCAGTCCTATGGAATAAAGAATTAGGCTCACAGGTGACAAGATAAAGTAACTTGGTTGTTCTGGTATATGGTTGGGAGGAACTGGATCCCCTCCTCAATTTGTCCCCAACATTTCTCTTTGTCTCAGATATATGTTTCTTTACCTATCTTTTATTCATGTTGCTAATGGTTATTAATGGTTACAATAATAGTTAATTGAAAATATTATATTCTGGATTGAATAGAGAAATAATCTGTGTTTAATTTCTATAGTTTGAGAAATAATCTGTGTGTAAATAACATGTGGAGAAATTCAATTTATTATACAAGAAAGAATGTAGATAAAAGACATTGTTGATAGTATAGGAAATATTCAATAAAATTCCTATATCTTACTTCCAAGAAGCAAAGTTTTTTTCTAATTCTAAATGCAATAGATAAAAAAATAAGTGTGAATATCTTTCCTTCGAAATAAGAGAAACACAGATCTAAAATGTTCATTCTATCTACTGTAGCTTACTGTGAATATTATTTTGTTTACCAGATAGGAATACTTCACGTGCAGAATAAAATATCCTGATACATTTATTTTTCTTGAGTGAAAGAGAAATATCACATTTACATAATGTGGAAATCAAACCCTAGATGTTATCTTAAATAGCTTAACAATTTAAATGTAGAATAATGAAAAAAACAAGTGTTTTTTATTTGGATAATATCTTTAAGAAAAAAATATTAACCATGATATTGAGGTTTTGGGTACAAATATTTATAAATGCCTTAAGCAAATAACACATCAAATAAATACCAGACTATACCAGTCAGGAAGTTGTCAAGTATGTTGAGCTAGTCTAAAAAACAATGGAAACTGTATATACATAAGTAATTAACATAACCCATGTTGTTTACAATAGAAAACTGTATTTTCTAAAATGATATTCAATAAACAATTGTTTATGAGTTAACAAAACTTGTTTGGCCTTGAGGACCTAAGAGTTCTGCTGATAAGTAAATAACTCGCTCAATATACACAAAATTATAACTTTTGATAATAGCAGAGAGTAATTCCTCAAATAAGGTTACCTATGTAACCAAACAAACCCATCTTTAATATAGTGAGGTTTGAACTCATGGTATTAGGGCGATACATTGACACTAAACCAGTCTTCAAAAAAGCAGATTTCTTTCAAAAAAAAAAATTATAGTACCACCATAGAGCGAGGTATCCATGATGGAGATCAAGAGGTTTCCATTCATCCACTGGAAATAAATCATTACAGAATTATTTAATATCCAAGTGAGAAATAATAATAAAAAACAAATACACAAATAATATGTGCTGTCATTGAGGGTAAGATATTTTCATCACCTTGTGGATGGAAATTAAGCATGCACAAAATTTTTACCAGTCTGGATTTACCCTTGTTTAACCATGACAAGAATTTGATAAGAAGACCAAAGAGATCATGTTTAAGAACAACTGACACACTTGTGAAGCTACATAACATGGAAGAGTAATAGGATTAGGGTGCACTGAACGTAACTTACTCTGTTTTCAAAATAAATTATTGGGATTGTAAGGAATGGATTTGATGTCATGCCTGGAAGATTATCCATGCAAAGACAAAAACATGAATTAAACCCCAAGTAAATTCTAAGGAAAAACCCCAATGCATTTAAAATTCAAAGTGTGAAGAGGAAACAAAAATGTGAATACCTCATCTTGTGGCATGTGCTAACATAGCCTTGTTGGTGATTCAAACCCATATCTCTCTTGTACATGGTGAGTGGAGCTGCAAGCCTTGAGCTCTATTACAGTTCAATGATATAATGAGCTTGGGTCGGAAGGAAAATGCATACTTCCCAGGTCGCATTAAGAGGAAGGGTGTACTATCAGTCAGACTAGGTGAGGAGTAATGGTGCGAAGCCAACTCCCTGTCACCACTCAAGCCAATGCATAGATAATATTGATTACAACTCACAGTCAAGAGGAGTCAAGTAGAGTGGTGAGATGAAAGGTTTACATGCTCCGGGAATAGGTATATGAAGTATACCAGGTGGCTAATTACATGCGTGAGTATTTCCATCTAGAACAAAAACACTAAATGCTACCAAATGTTAGGCACGGTTAGGGTCATTCATCCTCTATATATATATACACACACGTTGAGTTGTGTGGAGCAATTACAAGAAAAACATGTGGTTGATATGTTAAGTTTAAATAATGTATCCATTACTTAGTGCAAATTATGGAGTATTATTACTCTATGAACTTGATCCATTGGGTTAGCTGTCAGTATATATATATATATATATATATATATATATATATATATATATATATATATATATATATATATATATATATATATGTAGCATATGAAAAACTATATTTTGGGATGTGGATTGATCTAAAATTAATATTTTGGGATGTGGATTGATCTAATTAAAGATATTTGTTTTTATATATATAAATGAATATGGGGTATGGATAAGTGGTTTTAATATCCATACTTGTAGATAGTAATTCTGAAGTAGTAATTAAAATCAGTGGTTTTTCTATTATAGTCGTAAAATAAAATGTGCTTAAATGAATAGAAAATTATAAGTGTATACCTGTAAGTGTATTCCATAACATTAGAAGACCTAGAATGTGATGAAGTTGGATAGAGGAATCTTTGATCTACCATGAAGACACAATGAAACCATAAATAAATAAAATAATGGAATGATGATTACATTTACGTAAAATACATTGTGCACATTTTTTTGTGTGTTAGTAGAGACATTACAAATGGTATGGAGCATGTTTTTTGGAGGCAGTATGTTCTTATGGGCTCAAAAAAAACAGAAAACGTTGTGCTTATAATACTAGATTATGCATCTATTAAAAAAAAACTATTGACGTCAATTATGTTTTTCACAATCAGAAACAAAAGCAGATGTTATGGTTGGAAGGCTGATAAATCGCACTAGAACAGAAATATAGATGTATGTGGAACTAAATAGTGAGAAACCTCAAGATAAATATTTAGGACTATTGGAAACCATGCATATTTTAAAAGTGATCTACAAAGTATACATGAAGATAATGAAAGGCTACTTAAATCTAGTAAGGAACAAGAAGAGTTAGATGAGATCCTAATTAAGAAAATGATGGAGATAAAACAAAATAGGAATGTAGGACAAACCTCCAACAACGCTAAGAAAGAATTCTCCAATGATGAATCTCACAAATGAAAAGAACACCCAGTGTTTAGCGACAAAACATAGTTGTTAACTGAAGAGAGTGAAGATAGTTTTGAAAACAACACTTTACAGAATGAAACACTCAAAACTAAGACAACTAATGAAAGGTTGTAGAGTTGGTTAAATAATGCATAGTAACTATGGATGGTATGTAAACTAAAGTAGATTTGTACATATTACCATTGGGGTCCTATGATTTACTCATAGGCATGGAATGGATTGAAAAACATGTAGCTGTTGTGAATTGTCGAAACAAAACTTTTGACTATTTAGATGAACTTGGACAAGGAAAAATAATTAAGGGAATACCTCGCTTGATTATTATTGTAATAAGACATATTTTTTTTTCTTTGGAAGTTGAAATGAAATGAAATAAAGAGTTGTGAAATATATGTTGTACATATAAATGAAAGTAAATATGAGGTGGTTAAAAACTTGTGATGATCATATATTAAGAGTTCAGGGATGTATTTCTAGAAGAAATTCCAAGACTACAGCCTAGAAGGGACATATATTTTACAATAGATTTAGTACCCGGATCTGCACTGGTATCTAAAGCACCTTATAGAATGAGTGTTCCCAAGTTGAATGAACTTAAAGTAATCGCCTTCCAGTGATGGAGTGCACATTAGAACAAGTGTGTCCCATTGGGGAGCACCAATCTTGTTTGAGAAAAGGAGTGGAACAATTAGGTTGTGCATTGATTATAGGAAACTAAATAAGATGACAATAAAAAATAAATTATCCTTTACCCCATATTGATGACTTGTTGGAGAATATGAATTCAGGAGCTAAAATATTTTCAAATATAGACCTATGGTCAAGATACCATCAATTTAGGATTAAATATTAAGACATTCATGGGCCCTTTTCAAAACCGGGTATGTACACTATGAGTTTGTAGAGTTACCCTTTGGTCTAACAAATGCATCTGCAACATATATCTATTTAATGAACATTGTGTTAAGTAAATATTTGAATAATTTTGTGATCATGTTCATAGATGGCTATCTTTGTTGGCTATTAGAGAACCCGAGGAGAGGAGCATGAAGAACATTTAAGATTGGTTTTAAAAACACTAAGAGAACATCAATTGTACACAAAATTCAGTAAATGTGAATTCTATCAGGATAAAGTGCAACATTTAGGACATGTGATTTCAAGACAAGGGATTTCAGTTGGTAGTCAAAACCATTATAGTCTATGGCCCAGGTTGAAGGAAGTCACCAGTTATTCGATCCTTCTGCAAAAGTGAGGAATCATGGGATATTATCCAGTTCTGAGGGTTTTTCAAAATTGTCTTATCCAATAACTTCCTTACAGAAAAAGGGAAGTAGATTTAAATGGAATGAGAAGTGTTAGGAAAGTTTTGAAAAGATAAAACAATTATTAACCACCAGATCTATTTTAAGGGTAGTAGATCCGCATAAAGACTTTGTGGTGTGTGCATATGCTTCAAAGAAAAGACTGGGGGAGTATTAATGTAGGATGGGCATGTAATTTCAGAAACATGAATCACATAAACTAAAGTCTCATGAAGAAAATTATGCACCTCATGATCTAGAATTTATTTCTATTGTACATGCTCTAAAATTGTGGTGACAATATCTATTGGGGAAGAAGTTTTTATTGAACGTAGACAATGTTAGTCTTAAACACTTTTTTGACCAAAAGCATTCAAATGCCAAACAAGCTAGATGCTTGGATTTTCTAAGTGAGTTTGATTTTGAAATAGAACAAATCAAAAAGGGAAAGAAAATAAGATGGCTTGAATGCACTTAGTAGGAAGATAAATGTAATTTTTAGCAATACTACACAACCTTATTTAAAGCAAAAAATTATAACAAAAAATGAGAATTACAGAATAATTCAAGAGAATTTTTCAAAATAATAATACAAATGAGGAAGAATCAAAGTTCAACTGCAATCATGAAGGTTTAGTGTTGTACAAAAATATAATTTATGTTCCAAACAACATAGAGTTGAAAACTATAATACTAATGAAAGCACATGATAAGAAATCATATTAAGGTCATCCAGGTTATCAAAACACAATAACAACTTTAAAGAAAGAATATTTTTGGCCTGGAATGAAAACTGAGGTGGATGGATATATTTCTAGGTGTCTAGAGTCTGCTAACAAAGTTAGGTTGATGCACTCTCACCCAAAGTAGTTATAGCAGGCTATACCCATTTCGAAATGGAAGTGGGAAGTAATTAGTATGATTTCATCACAAGAATACCTATAACTAGGAAGCATAATGACACTATAATGGTGGTTATAGACAAACTTACTAAAGTTTCACACTTAATTCCATTGAAATCAACTCTGAGGCTATAGATATTGCAAGACTTTTTATGAAAGAGATTTTCAAGATGCATGGTTTACGTAAAACAATCATCTCAGACAAAGACACAAGTTCTCCAATTTATGGAAGACCTTGTTCAGTGGTTTGGATACACAACTGAGTTTTAGTACTTCTTATCATCCTCAAGCTGATGGTAACATTGAAAGGACTAACCACATTTTTTAAGATATGTTGCGAATGTATGTTATGGACTTCCCAATAGGAGTTATCTTCATCTGGTTGATTTTGCATACAATAATGATTATCAATCTTCTTTAAAAATGAGTCCTTTTGATGTTATATGGAAGTGTCAAACACACATGAGTTAGGACAATCCCAAGTGACATATTTATATTAGGACTTGAGACATGTTAAGAAATGGAAACAATAGTTGAGAAAAGCATAACTTGAAAAGTGCACATAGTGGAAGATTTATGGAAATTTAAAAATACAACACATAAAATTTAATATTGGAGATCATGTTTAACTAAAAAAAAGCCCATAAATAGTTCATTTAAACTTGGAAAAAGTTCTAAGTTGTCACCACAATATTATGGGCCTTTTGAAGTCTTAGAAAATATAGGACCAGACACATACATGCTAGCATTACCTACATCCATGACTGTACACAATGTATTTCATGTTTCATTGCTAAAAACATATGTGCATGATCCTATCATATTGTTAATTGGAATGCTGATCCCGGTGGAACCTACACATTATCGTGAGAAAAAAACTATATTGTAGATAGAGACATTTACTTGGGTTAAGTCGTTGGAGAACTTTGGTGGGAGGCCACTTGGGAAATGGAAGAAGCTATTAGGAAATATTATCCATTTATGTTCTAGAACTAAGATTCTTAGATGGAACCTGCAGTGATGTTGAGTTCAGGGAATGATATAATATCCCTCATTTAAAATATTTTAATAATAATTTTTGAATAATTGTAATTATTGGATTATTATGTTGAGGAAGACTTAAGTTAAAATTATATCATCATAAACATTGGATGGCAGAAATATTTATTGTAAAATATTATTTATATTTATTTTATTTATTTTACTAGAGGCAAATTTGATGAGAGAATCCGGTTATAAAAGAAGTAATTCCTTATTCCAGAGTGAAGAGGGATAAACCACTAAGGTAAATATTGTACACGAGGACAACTGTAAACCTACTTCCAAAGATCTGGGAGGTGAAGGGAACAAGATATCATAAATTTAGGCTAAGACTCACTTATATAAAGATAGGAGGCTAACTTGAAAAGACCTAGGAAAACTATTATTCTTCTTGGTAACACAAGAGGAGAGACACGTATAGAGGAGGCAAGATGTTGTTGAGTGGTTGTGTAGGAATTGAACTTGGTGGTTCTGAGAAAGAGTCAAGTTATGGAATTTATCTAGAGAATTTTATTGAAATTTTTCAGTCCCTATGAAATAATGAATTAGGCTCGGGGGTGACAAGAACAAGTAACATTGGATGTTAATGTCTATGGTTGGGAGGAAGTAGATTCTCTCCTCAATTTGTCCCCAACATTTCTTTTTGACTCATATATATTTCTTTACCTATCTTTTATTCCTTTTGTTAATGGTTACAATAATAGTTAATTGAAATTTTATATTATGGATTGAATAGATAAATAATTTGTGTATAATTTCTATAGTGTTAAAAATTATATGTATGTAAATAGTAGGTGAAGAAATTCACTTTATTATCTAGGAAAAGAAAATCTGGGATAAAAGTACTAAAATTTATAGGAAATATTCAAGAAAATTCCTATTTCTTACTTCCAAGAAGAAAATTTTATTTATGATTCTAAATGTAGTAGATAAAAAAATAAATGTGAAGATATTTCCTTTAAAATAGGAGCAAAATGACTCTAAAATGTTCAGTCTATATATAATAACTTATTGTGAATATTATTTTGTTTACATGATAGGAATACTTCACATGTAGAATAAAGATTCTAATACATTTTATTTTTCTTGAGTGAAAATATCACATTTACATAATGTGGAAATCAAACCCTAGAGGCTATCTTAAATAGCTTAACAATTTAAATACGAAGAATAATGAAAAAATACAAGTGTTTATAATAGCTAGATAATATATTTAAGAGCAAAAGATTAACCATGATATTGAGGTTATGTGTATGAATATTTGTATCTACCTTAAGAAAATAACACATCAAATAAATACGAGACTACACTAGTAAGGAAGCCATCGAGAACGACGAGCTAGTCTAAAAAACAATGCAAATTGTATATACATAACTAATTAACATAACCCATGTCGTTTAAAGTAGCGAACTTAATTTTTCTAAAATGATATTCAATAAACAATTGTTTATGAGTTAACAAAACTCATTCGGCCTTGAGGACCCAAGAGTTATGTTCCAGTAAGTAAATAGCTCGTTTTTGTATAAAAAAAATTATAACTTTCGATAATAACGGAGAGGGATTCCGCAAAGAAGGTTACCTCTGTAACCAAACAAACCAATATTTAATATAGTGAGGTTTGACCTCATGGTCTTAGGACGTCATGACACTAGCTGGTGTCTTCAAACAATTTTTCTTTCGAAAAAAAAGTTACAATACCTTAGAACAAAGGTATCTAGGATGGAATCCAAGAGGGTTTCCATTCAAGAGGGTTTCTATTCTGCCCTGGAAACAAATCATTGCAAATGATTTAATAGCGAAACTGAGAAATGATAATAAAATACAAATAACACTGGAAATAATATATTAATAATAATAATCTATTTTTAAGGTCCACAGACAAGTGGTGACCTTAAAATAAATTAACTACAGAGGTGGTGTATGAGACCCCTTGTTTGTGGGACCCCCCCCCTCAGCCAGTGATTTGGTGGTAAAGTCTACGAAGGTATATACCCTACCCCCTTTGGTTGAACCTGTGACCTCTCAAGAGAAACACATGTTCTTAACCATTGAGCCCACTTTCGGTATTATTAATAATAATCTATTTTAAGGTATTAGCCCAACACCTGGAATTGGTGTATGAGACCCCCTTGTTTTATGGGACAAGGGACCCCCTCTGATAGTTTGACTAGCAAAGTCTGAAGGTATACATACCTACCTCTGGATTTGAACACAGCTGACCTCTTAAGAACACATGTTCTTAACCATTGAGTATTAGGCTAAAAGATCTTTTTTAGTCACCTTGTGGTTGGAAAGTAAGCACGCATAGAACTTTTACCGATCTAATTTTACCTTTGTTTAACTGTGATAAGAATATGGTAAGAAGACCAACAATAGATAACACTTAAGAACACGGTTACACTTGTAAAACTACACAACATGGAAGAGTAATAGGATTAGGGTGAACTGAACGTAACTTAATTTGTTTTCAAAATAAATGATTGGGATTGTAAGGAATGGCTTCGATGCCATGCCTAGAATATTACCCCTGCAAACAATAACAATACAAAAAAGTGAATTAAACCCCAAGTAGATACTAAGGAAAAAAAAAAACGATGCATTTAAAATTCAAAGTGTGAAAAGGAAACAAAAACTCCAATACCTTAGCTCGTGGCATGTGATAGCATAGCCTTGTTGGTGATTCGAACCCATATACGTTGAGTTGTGCAGAGCAATTACAAGAAAAATAGGTGGTTGATATGTCAAAGTTTAAATAATATATCCATTACTTAGTGCGAGTTATGGAGTATTATTACTCTATGGACTTGATCCATTGGGTTGGAAATATATATATATATATTAATTTGTGAGAGAATATAGGTATAGGTTAAGTGAATATCCATACTGTAGATAGTAAATTTCTCAAATTAATATCAAAGTAAGATATGGTAAGTTTACTTCTATTATAGTTGCAAAATAAAATGCACTTAAATGAATAGATAATGATAAGTGTATACATGTAAGTGTATGACATAACATAGAAGACCTGTAATGTGATGAAGTTGGATAGAGGAATCTTTGATCTTCCATAAAGACACCATAACATTCATAAATAAATAAAACCATGGAATGATGATTACATTTATGTAAAAGACATTATATGCACTCGATGAAAGATAAAACATATAATCGACTAAATATGGATTAATTAAAAAAACAATTGTGTTAGGAGACATAACAATTCTAGTAAGAAATATGTTTTTCTTTTCTTAGTAATAGAAAATCAGTTCGATTATGAGTCAATGAGAGTGAAGGCATACTTGGTGGGGTGTACTAAAGAACAAAAATATCAGCTGGAGAAGTTGCTACATGAATATAGAGGAGTGTTCAAGAGGAGCCTAAAGGGCTACCATTCAAGAGGAGACGTGGAGCATGAGATATAGTTATTTCCATACTACCATTTGTCGAATATTGGGTTGTATATATAGTCTATTCTAGAAGTGAATGAAGTGAAAAGGCAGTTGCAGTAATTGTTGGAAGCGAGGTATGATTGACAAATTGTGGGTCACCATCATAAGTTTATCGAAGGATGGGACTTGGAGACTACGTATTGATTAAAAGGTGAACAAGACTGCTTGAATGTCCCGATACCCTTTTCCAAAGGATGGAATCAGGATGGACCAAGCTGCAATACCAAGTACTTCACTAAGATGATTTCAAATGTGATATCACCAGTATGATTCAAGAAGAAGATACATGGAAGACTACCTTCAAGAAAAGAGCAAGGGTTTGTATGAGTGGTTGGTTATGTTATTCGATTTATGCACAACACACCAACTACATTTATGGGAACAAATAGACGATTTTTTATGGCCTTATTTAGATTCATTTGTTATTGTTTATTTGGATGATACTGATTTATAGTGCTACCTAGGAAGGGCATATGTCACATCTCATGTAGGTATTAAAGACTCTAATTAAGTACCAATATTTGGCAAACCTCAACAAATGTGAGTTTTCTCAACAATATTTGGTGTATTTAGGGTATGTTATTGGTGGAGGGGATCTCAATATAGATCTCGCAAAGATGGAGGGCATCATGAAATGGCAATTTCCTACAAATGTCCCACTTACGAGAAGTTAGGAGTTTTTGAGGAAACGTAATACTTGGTGGAAGTTCATAGCTTCATTTTTCAATGATAGTTGCACCACTCCATGTCATATCAACCAATGGTAAGATTTTCGGTGGAAATAATAAATATAAGGCATTTGATGAGATGAAAATAAAGATCATTCAAGCACCAATGCTCTCACTACCAAAATTGCAAAGTCCCTTCAAAGTGGAGACAAATCTAATTGGGTATTCCATGGGAGCAGTCTTCATGTAGAAAGGAAGGAATGTCTGTTATCATTCTAAAGTATTTTATGGTGTGGTTCTCAACTACCCTACCTATGACAAGGAGATCTATGCCTTGGTACAGGCATTAAAAAGTGGAAGCATTATTTGATGGAAAGATAACCATCATCCACATAGATCACCAACCACTACAATATTTAGGGCCAGGTAAGCTTCTGATAAACCATAAATTACAAAGAGACCTTGGTTTTTACAGCAATTCCATCTAGTCATAAAATATAATAAGGGTAGCACAAATAGAAGTTGGAATACATGCTTTCATGTACCCACATCCAATATTACAACTGCAAACTATGATGCACATGGATATTTTTACCCATGATGCATGCAAATATTCATACACATAGAGATGAGGACTTCAAGGAGGTATTTAAGTAGCTACATGGCCAAATTCATATAGAAGAGGTGATAGAAAGGGGTGGTATCATTTCCAGAATGTTTTACTCTACAAGATCAACAAGCTATGTGTTCCTAAAGGTGAAATATTGTAGCTTATCGGATAGGTTCACACCTCCAAGGTTGCAAAATTTTTTTGTGTTGGGAAGACAATTGCCAACCTAAAAAGGTATGTGTATTGGCCAAAAATGAAAGAATATGTAGCACTATATATTATAGGATGTATGCTTTGTTGTGCCTGCAAAGCATAGTAATAGAAGCAAAGGTCTATACCATCCCTTACATGTGCTGCCAAACCTTGGGAAATAATTTCATAGTTTTGTGGGAGGTTTACTAACTCCACTGCTGAAGGACATGACTATTTATTTGTGGTAGTTGGCGGGTTCAACAAATGTGCATTCTTGTGCCTTGTAAAAAATACCATCAAGGGATGGGAAGGAAAAAAATGTTCTTTGAACACTTTGGGTGCACTGGGATACTAAGGAGCAGTCATCTTAGGTGAGGGGATACCATATTTCTCGGTCGCGGTTTGGACTACATTTGTGAACAGGACACTAAGTTGAAGAGGTCTACATTCTTCCATCCATAGACAGATAGGAAGAAAAAACTAGTCAACATGAATTTGGTGCAACTTTTGAGGGTTACAATTAAAAGCATCCAAATACCTGGTATGAAAATTTACAGTCTACACAACACTCTTGTAATAGAGTAGTCCATACTTATACTAATTAGTCCCCTTTCTAAACTTGATTTGGGTATTTTCCACCTTCAACCTTAGATGTTGTATATGGAAAAAATTATAAAGGAGAAGTGAGGGAGGACCTCAGGGGAGATGCATTAAAAGTAGAAAAATTTGTTGAGAAGATAAAGAAAATCCATTTTCAAGAGTAGAAGAGAGTGAAGAAGTCAGGGGAAAGAATGCACAGCTGGAGCATGGCCAATAGAACCAGAGAGAGACCATTTATAATGCTGGAGATATAGTATAATTCTGTTGAATAAGGAAAGGCTGGGGGTCACAGTAAGAAGATCAAGAATGCTGTGATATGGTCCTTTTAGGTATTGGAAAAGGTGAGAGGTAATTCATATAGACTCAACCTACGCCCATACATGTGCATTTACTTAGTAGTGAATGAAGAGAATCTAAAGCTTTATGAGCCTTCCATGTTGGATGAGGAGTAGATCTTACCTTCCATAGAGGACTTAGCAACAGATGCTCAAACATAGTTGGCAGAGGATACAACTTTGAAAAACTGGTCTAGAGCTACAATACAGATTCAACATGACCTTTGGTATATTGGGTTTGAAAGGACAACTTTCAAGAAAAACAAAGTGGTACTCAAGGGAGATAGAGAAGCGTTCCTCTCACCTCATTCAATGAAGCTTTTGGGGAAAAAAATCCTCCCTAATGGGGTGGTATGTTGATCCATATTGGATCATTATGTTATTTTCATCTATCTCAATGCTTTAAAAGTGAAAAAATGGAGGATTGAGCCCAGGGGCCATTTTATTGGCAAAGTCCACAGGTTGAAATTGGGGTTCAAAACCTTCGAGATCCATTTTGAGGTAAACAATGTTTTTGGGGTTCTAGTGTCTAAAATTTTTGCCCACTTCCTTGATAAGGTGTTCTGCACTTTGATACCTTTCCAATGGAGTCTCTTGAGACCATGCATCAATCAGTTAAGTATGCAAAAGTTGTGCCACTAAAAAGTTGACCCTGTCTTGACCACCGTAGTGCAGCAGAGGATGACACATCATCCCATGATACTCATGCATATGGGGCTATGCATATGTAATTTTAAGAATATTCTAGAAGTTACAAAACCTATCACAATTGAGGGGTTGAGGAAGTCAAAAACCTACCCCTAGATGACTATTAGGCTATGTTAATCTGAGCCACTAGGAGAGAAGGGGTTCCATTATTTTTAATTTGTATCTTATTCCATGGTGAGAGAAAAACCTATGAGGAGTAGTATGTGAGCATAACACAAAGGAGGAAAAGATTAGCATCCATAGGCCACACGTGAAAGACAACTCCATAATGAGTGATCATTTCTTTGTACTTGCATCATTTCTATACCAAAGAAAGAGAGCATAACAACCTCACCATCCTTTTTATTTGGGTTTCTCCCATAAGGGTTTCCCATATTAAATCTTTGTGTTATCTTGTGGATGGTGTTTGATTGTATTTTCTATTTTCTATTTTCCACATTTTAGCTATTTTATGCATAATGAGAAAAAAATCAATAACTAGATATTATGGAAATCTAACCTTCATGGAGTAGATTTTAGTTTATTTATCAAATATATTGTGACGAACTATTCCAGTCAAATGCAGACAATTTACAAATTAATCCACCTTCACTTCCATATTGAATAGGGGTAGTATTGAAGGGTTAATGACACTCGAATTGGGATACTCTTTCTTAGGCTCTTTCTCAACTCCTTTTTGGGTCTTCATTATCTCTGATTTCCCTTAAGATTCAATCTTACTTAGAATTAGAGCATCTATCCTCTCCATACGGTCTACTATTTATTGCTAAATCTTCCATGAGGAGGGACATATTGTGAGGCCAGTGACTTGTCCTTCCAACCTCACAAATATCTCCTCTATTGGATCTCGAGGGTTGTTATGAGCATAGGACACAAATGCCGACCATGGATAGGGATTACAGCCTTTATTCTTTAAGTCTATTCTTGGATCCTACAACTTCCAAAAAATACCCCAAAGAAACTTGCTCTGATACCAATATGATATATAAATTGTTGTGGATATTCCACTAAAATAGTTTGTCACAATAGATCTTATAATATTATAAAATATTAAGATTTGTAAGTTTATTTCCTTGAATCTCAGTTTATTATCACTCTAGTATGATTAATGTTAAGAAATAAAATGAAATATAAAAATGAAGAAAACAAGCACAAAATACACACCATACACACAAATAAACAAAATATTGGGCAGAAACAAAATACAAGAGAAAACATATATAGAAGGTGAGGCCTATGTTTTGTTATCTTTGCTTCAATTATAAAATGAACATACAAAGTAATGAGAACTCACTATGGAGTTACATTTTGGCACTGTGGCCCAAATGGTTTCTGCAAAATCCTCCTCCTCCTCAGTTATGCTCACAAAATACCACTCTTAGGAGTATTTTTTACATTGTTTAATTTTATAGTTTTTAGAAATAATTATGTAAATAACATGTGGAGAAATTCAATTTATTATACAAGAAAGAATGTAGATAAAAGACATTGTTGATAGTATAGGAAATATTCAATAAAATTCCTATATCTTACTTCCAATATTCAATAAAATTCCTATATCTTACTTCCAAGAAGCAAAGTTTTTTTCTAATTCTAAATGCAATAGATAAAAAAATAAGTGTGAATATCTTTCCTTCGAAATAAGAGAAACACAGATCTAAAATGTTCATTCTATCTACTGTAGCTTACCGTGAATATTATTTTGTTTACCAGATAGGAATACTTCACGTGCAGAATAAAATATCCTGATACATTTATTTTTCTTGAGTGAAAGAGAAATATCACATTTACATAATGTGGAAATCAAACCCTAGATGTTATCTTAAATAGCTTAACAATTTAAATGTAGAGAATAATGAAAAAAAACAAGTGTTTTATAACAACTGGATAATATCTTTAAGAAAAAAATATTAACCATGATATTGAGGTTTTGGGTACAAATATTTATAAATGCCTTAAGCAAATAACACATCAAATAAATACCAGACTATACCAGTCAGGAAGTTGTCAAGTATGTTGAGCTAGTCTAAAAAACAATGGAAACTGTATATACATAAGTAATTAACATAACCCATGTTGTTTACAATAGAAAACTGTATTTTCTAAAATGATATTCAATAAACAATTGTTTATGAGTTAACAAAACTTGTTCGGCCTTGAGGACCTAAGAGTTCTGCTGATAAGTAAATAACTCGCTCAATATACACAAAATTATAACTTTTGATAATAGCAGAGAGTAATTCCTCAAATAAGGTTACCTATGTAACCAAACAAACCCATCTTTAATATAGTGAGGTTTGAACTCATGGTATTAGGACGTCGTGACACTAGCCAGTGTCTTCAAAAACAAGATTTCTTTCAAAAAAAAAAAATTATAGTACCTTAGAACGAAGGTATCCATGATGGAATCCAAGAGGGTTTCCATTCATCCCTGGAAACAAATCATTGCAAATTATTTAATATCCAAACTGAGAAATAATAATAAAAAACAAATAACACAAATAATATATTAACAATGCGTGAGGGTAAGATATTTTCATCACCTTGTGGATGGAAATTAAGCATGCACAAAATTTTTACCAGTCTGGATTTACCCTTGTTTAACCATGACAAGAATTTGATAAGAAGACCAAAAAGAGATCATGTTTAAGAACACTGTTACACTTGCGAAGCTACATAATGTGGAAGAGTAATAGGATTAGGGTGCACTGAGCGTAACTTACTCTGTTTTCAAAATAAATTATTGGGATTGTAAGGAATGGATTTGATGTCATGCCTGGAAGATTATCCATGCAAAAAATAACAAGACAAAAACAGGAATTAAACCCCAAGTAAATTCTAAGGAAAAACCCCAATGCATTTAAAATTCAAAGTGTGAAGAGGAAACAAAAATGTGAATACCTCATCTCGTGGCATGTGCTAACATAGCCTTGTTGGTGATTCAAACCCATATCTCTCTTGTACATGGTGAGTGGAGCTGCAAGCCTTGAGCTCTATTACAGTTCAATGATATAATGAGCTTGGGTCGGAAGGAAAATGCATACTTCCCAGGTCGCATTAAGAGGAAGGGTGTACTATCAGTCAGACTAGGTGAGGAGTAATGGTGCGAAGCCAACTCCCTGTCACCACTCAAGCCAATGCATAGATAATATTGATTACAACTCACAGTCAAGAGGAGTCAAGTAGAGTGGTGAGATGAAAGGTTTACATGCTCCGGGAATAGGTATATGAAGTATACCAGGTGGCTAATTACGTGCGTGGGTATTATTTCCATCTAGAACAAGATTAACACTATGAAATTAA